>BLKM01000900.1:2142337-2243933 GCA_013340265.1 Coptotermes formosanus
AGGGGAGCGGGTATTAACAGCATATCGAGTTTCACGTTAAGAAACAATCGTTTTCTTATACGTCAACATTATTATCCGCGATTTGCTAATTTACTGTTTTAATTCAGTAAGTTCAAGGATTTCTGCAGTAACATTTTCTACAGTTTCCAGGCGTTGATTCGATATATATCTTTTTGCAGCTAAAATACATTTGTAGGAAAAATATACTTTTAATTTCTGCTATTTTAATCTACTTTGATCTACGGCCTAACTATGAACACTCCACTGCCTTATTTGTACCCTGTATACAGGGCTCAGATGTACCCCCCCCCCCTTTCTATTAAAACCCTTTTTAAGTACCGAATAATGTACTTCCTCTCTTTTTAAATAGCACATTAGATCGATATGGGCCTATTCTTTCAATTTTAAGAACGGACACAAAAAGATACAAAAATTGCTTTATGGGCTGGATGATCCGGGGATCGATTCCCACAAGGGGCAAGCAATTTCTTTTCTCCATAAGTCCAGCCTGCCTCTGGGACCAACCCAGCTTCCTGTTCAAAAGGTATTGTGACATCTTTCACGGCGGTAAAACGGCCAGAGCGTGAGTGACGACTCACCTTCATCTAGTGCCCAGGTTAATACTGGGTGGACATACACTATACGCCTCCACGCGGCGCGCAGGGAAACTCTGCCTGCTTGGGTACATCAAACGGACATGATCCTAGACTACTAAACTGGTAAAACGACATTACAGAGACGGCAGAGCGGGTGCATGTTCCAGGAAGAGGTTTCACTATCTCCTCGCCCCGACATCCAGCCTTGCTGGCACTGTGTTACAGCCAACATACCGGTGACTCAACCAGCGTGTAACTCGCGACGCCAAAGTTTGCCGCGGACACGCGTTAGGAATTCCAAGCCACGATAAAGCTACGTGAATTGAGTGGGATGAGGTACAGACGAATCCAGTGGAAATTGACGCTGCCAGCGTCGTGAAAGCATACTGGGGGAGTACATGTCTATCTACACTCGTTCCTAACCTCAGTACTAAATGTAGGCGAGTGGCCAAGTTCACTCCCAGGCCGCTTTTCCACCGGGAAAGAACCCCGGCAGCCACTGAACAGGAGCTGTGTCAGCCCCACAGCCGGTCTGGATGTTCGGAAGACAACAAAAAATCTCCTTCCCTCTGCCGGAATTCGAACCCAAGTTCGTTCAGCCTTTAGCCCTATACCGACACCACTCGCCGGTTTTCGTGTCTCGAAGAATAACGGGGGCCCTTCCCAGGAATAGCGGTCGAAGCGAGAAGCTGAACACCCACATCCATACAGTGCCAACCTGGAGTCTTACTCCCATGCCCCTATACCTGTCATGATGTCGTCATTAGGGACAGGCACAGCTTCGAAATACGGCCCCTTTCTTGACCATACTGCCAAATTCGCCACCCACAGTCGCCCTACCACTCGATGCCGCTGAAAAATCGTCGTGAAGTAAGTGATAACTGACTTAGTGAAACTTTAAATACTACACTGTCGCCACAATAAATTGTTAAAATTACAGTCAGCCGCACTTCAGGTTGCAATTCACGTACACCGCAACACCTTTCATACATTGTTTTCCTTGGAGCCAGAGGCGTAACTTTCAAGCACGGAGATTTCACCTGTTCCTTTGCCGCTGCGGTCTGCAGCTCAACACAAGACCGGATCCGGCCTCGTTGGTCTTGAGGAGAGAAATCAGAGTCAACGACCGCCATAACCCACAGGCAGCCGCCTGCTCTACAGGAAAATATTATAATCCAACCGACCTCCAGATTCCTGAAGGCGACAGGGAGTTCAGCTCCTCTCTGCTGATATCTGTACGCCAAGTTGCGTGCACGTCAGTCAACATAATTATGGTGATAATCGGATGCTGTGATATTCGTGACACGTGTACGTTACCATCCACTGAGGACACGCGAAACGAAGACGCATGTAACATTTGAGGTTCTGACAGCGGCGCTGATGAAGACTGAAGCTTTCTGGGGTGCTACACCGCATCGACTGGTGTACAGTTACTGACTGTTCGAAGGAGGGTGGTCCACATAGAAGGTCAAGAGATCTAGTGTCCCTGAAGACGGCAGCAATAAGCCCATCCGATACGGAGGCAGTTAATTACCAATCGATACGGCATAGCATCCCAGGAGACTTGTGCCTTCAGTAGACCAATAGGGGTCGGGAAAACCTGAAAAGATGACTTCGGCAACTTCCGAGGTAAACAGGCGGATAATATCAAAAACGAAAATAGAGAAATCAGGCGTGAGAGGTCATCTGCCTAGAAGTGCCCACTGGTGGACTCCGGTACTTGTGATAATGAAGCTTCGCGCTTCGAAGAAGATCCCTTTCATCAGCTGAGAGACTCACTTTTCAAGGAAGACCCTGGCCATGTGGAGTTTACATGGTTAACTGACTGTTGCTATCTATGGTAAGTCAATTGTCACACAGGCAATGGCGTGTCCTAAATTTCTAGGGTTATGAAATCTTTGTGAAGGCTTCAGAAGGTGGCGTATACACTGCGACGACCCACACGACGGTCAAACGATGAAAAGTGGATGAATCTGGCTCAAAATCATTTTGGTGCCGACTTCTACCACATGAATAATTATATACACAAACAAATGCATATAAAATGTATAGAATTACAAGTCATCTATAGTATATAACCCCTCCTACATGTTTCGATGAATGTTAGCCTCTTCAGGGAGATGACAAAACAATGGGATTTACACACGCGTAAAATTTACAAGTTAATTTTTCGCTTGGATAAATTCCTTTATATTACCGCCTCCTTGAAGATGCCGAACATCAGCCCAAAATGTGCAAAAGATGTTATGTATTATAGATAACTTGTAATTCTATACATTTTATGTACATCTGTTGGTATATATAACTACAATCACAATGCAAGGTATGAGTAGTATTAAATTTCTATCACATGAGTTAAGAAGAAGACATAAAAGACGAAACTGATTTGTAAGTGCAATTCGTGAGTACCAAGACACCACAAAGGAATGTGTCACCAATTTCTGTTTCGTCCTGGAACATGTAACACCTACATTAAATTTCGCGGTACACTTAGCAACTTCGCCCTGCTTATGTGTCGAGTACGATTTATTCAACTGTAACAGTAAAAGAGAAGGCGTCTGATATGACGTGACATCTAAGTTTTACATTGTTCCTACGCATTGTATCTCAGTATTATATTATAACGTAAGTCTTCAATCAACTTGTTTATTTCTATTGCTCGTTTTATTTTAAAATTGTCTACAAATAAGTAAAACTTGTTTATAAAAATGTTTGACTCGTGTACGTACAGTCACTGGAAAATATGCCGTGTATCAATGACAAGAGACGCGGCTGAAATCCAGCGCTTCACGCTCTGATAAATTTGAGCGCGTATACACCTAACTTGTCTTGCCGCTCTCGCTGCTAATTAAGTTGGTAGCTACAGCATGTACTTCAATTCATGTGTCAAAACCCCCGACAAGACAATGAATGACTCATCGTCCCACTTTTGTTCACCTTCTGCGTTTAATCATTTAATGTATGAGTATTAATTTAATAATGTCAAATTTCGCTCAAATATTTATTTTATGACCTAATTTCACCAAACTACCGACATCTCCTGAAGAACTACTAGCATAGCAGACTCGATTCGCAAGGATCACAACTGGAAAATAGTCATGCCTACACCCCGGTGGACTGCGACCTTTCCGCTGCACTTGTGCTTGCAGGCCTGCTGATGGCAGACAAATGAACACAGTCAGAACACGTTTCCTATGATACATCGGATCTGTAATGTTATTATCTGCGACGGACTTATGAACGCATGCAAATTACATGCCTGTCTACATTACAGAAACTTAATTTTATTGATGCATACAACACAACACTTTCGAAAGTCGTGTATCAGTAAGTCGTCTGGTGTCTTGAATTAGAACGTCTGGCAGAGTTTTAACTGTGAAAGGATCACTTACACGCCATATTTTTCAAACAAGGACATTTCAAAAGCCAAGTGTCACTGGCTTTTTTCAAATCACTGCCAATGATTGTCGCCAAGTGTCATGAAACATTTTGACTGAATGGCAATTTCGTGCTCAATTTGTCACCTGACGTACAGCACGACGTACACAGGTGTTCAGCTGACTATATGGAGTGTGAAACGTGAGTACACAACGCTGGAGAGAAGGGAGACGACTAACAATACGATGTCATTAAACTCGGATTTAATACCCCTAGCCGATGCACGACAAGAAAAAGATGGCGTACCACTATTTGTCATGGAATAGAAGCCCGAGCTGGCGTTAAACTGTTCTCACACACCTGACAGACGAACGAAATATTTCGTATCTACTTTTATTAAATTCTACCCACCTGAATTTAAACACGTCTACCTCTAGTATAACGTTCAACTTTCGAGCCTAAGGTACACAAAATCTCTTCCCGGACTGCTAGACTCTGAAAATTAAGGCATTACGATCCTTCGAAACGTCGGTACCTATTTACCAGTCGACACGGCGTAATGTCCAAAAAGGCTAGGATCTTGTTCAGCAACACCTCTGTGAAAACCTCAAATCTCGCAATAAAACACCTTTACAGCTGTACATGTAATTCCCAATACAAAACGCTGTTGCAAGTGATCCGTATGGTTGTAAAAACAAATAACATGTACTGGAGAAAAAAATGTTTAGGGAAATATATAAACCGGAAGGATGACGTAAGTGGACACTGAATATTGATGAACTATGTGATTTTTAGAGGTCACCTGCAACGGGTCAAGAACTTATTTAACAATTGCAAAGATGTATTACGGAGGTTTATTAAATCTACGAAGTTAACGCTTGAACCAATGGGCACAGTATGTTCAAAATCTCCCTCGTGCACATGTTTGCCTCTTACACTGGCCCCTGACCAGGTGCGCACCCAGCATTTTTCCTTGGGGGGGGGGGGCTGACCCTGAGGCTACACATAATTTGATTTTAAAAATTATGTTATACGTGTAAAAGTCATGTAAGTACAAGATAACAATGCCTGTAACTGCACTCACATACACATGAATATAACTGCCTGTTCCATGACTCAATCACAGCGTCTTACCTTATTTTTATTTTATTTATTTATTTTTCAAAATTCTAATATACTAGTCACCAGCCGATTTTAGTGGCTGATTTCGGCTGAAGGGGAAATAACATAAAACTTTTGATATAATATCTATAAAATCTGTGTTTTAAATTCAGTTTTTGGAGGTTTGGGGGCAAGGCTGCAGCCCGGCAGCCCCCCTTGTGTGTGCCCTTGCCCTTGACGTATATTCACGTAGCTACTGTTCCGTCAGACCAGCAAAACAGTGCGACTGTTCCTGTGTGCAGCGGCTACTGTGCTGCTGCATTCCTAGGGCCGTCACTGAGACCGCTGCACGGTGCCGCTGCAAATACTGCTCTCTCAACCAGCCGTCTGCGCCCGAAGCAGCAGTACGTCGCAAACGCGAGACAAGCACTTCGGATTTTTGTTCAGTAATGAGTCGTAAATATTTATTCGTGGTAGGTGAAAGCACCTGGTGCGGTATGTATCAAACAATGAATGTTCTGAAGATCAATTACGCACGTGAAAAATAAAACGGGTCCAACGTCAACGATTTAACGTTTCAGAAGAAACCAGGTGTTGGCCGGAAAAACAAGACTTGGCAGCGAATTTTCGTGGACTTTGGAATAATCTTACTGCCCCCGGGGGTCCGCGGCCCATAGGTTCTTGATCCACTGATGAATGGTAACAGATCTCGGAAAAAAAGTTTAACTTCTGTTACAGCGATTCTTTTGCATACGGTGAAGTAACTATAAGGTTGGCCGTGCAAAATTTCTCTTTTGCGTTATTAACGTGACAACGGCTGCTTTCTGCTGCAGTGGTCGAACCGCCTCGGCCCGCTGCGTCCGTTGCTGCAGCCGCCGCGCGCAGCGGTCGCACTGTTCCACTGTACTGGCAGCCTCCCACCTTTGCACTGGCGAAGGACTGGTCATAGTGGCTTATTGCCATGGTTCGCCAATGTCACTTGATTTAACCCCGTAACGACTTTTTGCTATCGTGTATGTGATGGACATTGATACGTCTCTTTATGGCGAACATTATACCTACGTTGTGCATGGTGCCAGGTACGTAAGCTACGCCAAATGACGTGGCGTTAGCGTCCGATTTCGTAGGAGACGCAGCACTTCTAACATTCAATAATCAACTGAGAGCTCGATTGTCGCAACATTCTGTACATTTTCGTCGTCGTCCCACGAGTACAAACTTAAGTATGAGTTTTAATTTCCTTAATGAGGATGTTTACAACTTTCCTCTTGAAAATAACTTTCAATAATCCTTCAAATATGTATAATATTCTTAATAAATTTCACACGAATTTGAGCAGCGTTATTGCAAGCTCCCATTAACTGACACATCTGTACCCACTGACACGCGCATTATCGTCTCTTTTTTAATTTAAAAATACTTCATTCCTGTCATACGTAACCAACATCCCACAAATGACTGCAACATCCCCTCTGACGGAGACCATCTCAAATACTGAAAACGAACCGGGTATGTCACTTTCTCGTATGATTCTTCTAAGAAGCAGGATCTAGTCCGATAAATAGTAAATAAAATACCATCGCGGCCATCGAGTTTTGAAAGGTTTGCCATATTGCCCTACGGCAAGCGAACGAGAATGCGCCAAACAGGATTTGGAGGGAAATGAACTGCCGTTGCGAAATCGCCTCGTTATGACAGAACCACTTGTTAAAAAAACTTCATGGTGTGGTGTAGTCTTCCATGTGGTATATTCACCTTCCTGCCTGCAACATAACCACAGCTGTAAATGTCACAAGACTTTAAATAAGCTTGTAATTACCGCGAATTGTGAGGGTAGGGGAACCTAGATGTATTATGTGGAAGCATAGGATGTAATGCAAGAAATACAAAAGTTATGGTTGGAAACCTCTTGGAAAACGGTCAATCGGAAGATAGGGAAGTACGTGGGAGGGTGACACTGAATGATTCGTAGGGTGATCGTTTTTAGAATGGCAGGTCAACGGAGCTGTCTCAGTAACACGTCGGACAGTGGGCTTTCGTGTTACAGATGTCAACCTTCAGTTTAACACGTACTATCAATGTACGGGTTAAAATGAATACTGAAAATGGAATGCGACAGAACACCTGTGAAATAAACATGATACAATGCTACTTGATTCTAATGCCTGTATCATACCATTAATTAGCATAAATACTAAAGTAACACTTCATTCAGCAATAGCAAAAACATGGATCACGAGGTTTCTTACAGTGGCGTTACAACCGGGTTTGTTTTTTGTGTCTGTCTGTCTGTTTTTTATTGTACTCTTTTAGAGTGTGCTGGCAAAGTCCGCAGAACTGAACGGTACATGGGTTTTCTACTTGGAGTGGAATTCGGTCACATGGAAAATAACTGTGCAGTATGTGCACAGGATTGTTAAGGCTTGAAGGACAGCGTCAGCTTGTTTTACATGGGTGTGAAACTTGATGTCTCCCTGAGGAAATAACACAGACGGACACAATGACGCCGTTCGCGAACAGCGTGGTGAGGGAATATTTAGACGGAAGGGAGAAGTAACAAGAAGTAGAAAATTACATTCGGATCATCACAGTTTGCAGTCTTCAGCAAATATTTTAGGGTAATCAAATTACGGACCGGATTGCCGCACATGTAGCACGCATGACGGTGATGACTGCTTACAAGTTGGAAAACAAGAATATCGTATGATGTAATTAACAATTACTAATTAATTTATTTAAGATTCATTTTAATAATTCATTCATTCCGTAGTCCGTCTTAAGGTCATCCAGTAGATGCTTGCGTCTTCCTCCTCGTCTTACCGTCACTTCTATCCTTACCTCTATCTCTCCTTCAATAATGTATTTTAGACGGCATTTCCTACGCAGGATGTGACCAATACACGTAGCGTTTCTTCTTTTTATTGATTGTAGGACATTCCTCTCCTCCTTGACCCTGCGTATTAATTCTTCATTTCTCACACAATCGGTCCAACTGAGCTTCATCCTTCTCTAGCATTACATTTCAAAACTTTCCAGGTATTCCTGACCTACTTTCTGAGATGTCCAGGTTTTAGCACCACACAAAGCTACGCTGCAAATGTCGCGCTTTCGCACTTGCTTCCTTAAATTTAAGTCCCGTTTACTGGTGAAAACAGTCTTCTTATTGTTGAACGCTGCCTTTGCCATGACAATCCTGGATTTAATTTCACGTGCACATCTTGCATCATTCATTATCATGCTACCCCAACAACCACTAATCATACTATTAGAATGACATTTAAATAAATAGTGGTTCGGTGTGAAGTGCGTTCAAATAGCTCAGGATACGGGTACACATGCAGGTACAAGAAAAAATATTGATGCAGGGACAGCCACAGATACCCGTCTCCCAAACTATGTGGCGTAATAACCCAGAAGACTGTAATCTTATTACGATCATAGGCTATGCATGAATACGACGCTTTACAAACGTGCACACGCGAAATAAATTACGCACATATTTCGCTGCTTAGTCAAATACCATCCTACGGCTGCGGCAGCCGTAAACTGCATGGTCAAACGGGATCTGCCAGAAACGATCTGCACTGAATTTAAGAATGACTGTTATCAAGTTCAGCAAAAAACAAGGCAAAAAACGTGTACTCCTTGTCTTTCCCTGATGCCTTCCTTGCGATTTGATTACCTCACTACACTTCCATTTGGCTTCATTGTAGATAAGAATCGAAGGCTTGACTAAAACAGAAAGAAAGAAAGAAAGAAAGAAAGAAAGAAAGAAAGAAAGAAAGAAAGAAAGAAAGAAAGAAAGGTGTGCCTTAGCTTAATGTGATGTAGGTTAGGTTAATTTGAACTTAATGCAGGTCCAGCAGTGCCGGCAGCGAAGTGCACGGTGATCTACGTACATGCACCACATTGGGATTGCGACATTTAAGAATTTATTAAATCAAGCAATAAAAAATCTACAAAAAACAAAACTAAATTTCGTACTGTTCCTACACGTTAGGTCTAAGGACAGCCTAACGACAGCTATGTTGCTGCCTTATCCAGCACTGATCATTAAAAAATCTGGTCACTTTACATGCAGGTAATGTGCAGCACCTTGCAAACAATCCTGCCGGCTGTCGTGCGTGTGGGTCTAAGTTAAACTCACCAGCCAGTCAATTGTAACTCTCAGTATATACCGAAGTCCGCTTATTAGCTTCAGAGAAGTCACATGTGAACGAACTGTGTGGCCAGGAAGATGTCTGTAGAAGGCATAACAGTGTGCCTCGGAGGAACAGTCGTTTGATGTGTATAATTTAAGCAGTAAGCACGTCGGACAGGAAGCAGTCTCCTTCCTGCACTACGCATTCTGGTTACGCGACCGAACGTCAAAACGTCATTCACCCAAGTTGGACTGTCTTTCAAACGCATTGGTCGATATCCTCGACTGTTCCGCTATGTGTTTAATATCAAGTGTCGTACTCGGGCAGGAGACTGGGTTCGCTGACTCACATTTCGTAACTGCTTTGCGAACAATACCCAACGGTTTGAAGGAAACTTTTCGTACCCTATTATTAGTGGTCTATCCGTAACGAGCTAGAACCGAGTGTCCTTAAACGCGTTACACTCTGTATCACTTTCAGACCCTGAATGCACAGGTATGCGAAGAAAGAGATCGAGAAATGAGCAGAAGAAAATTAAGGAAAATTTGAGTAAGAAAAGAGTTAAGACAAGCAGAACAAAATGGAGGAAAATTACAACAAGATGAAAATTAACCATTTAAGGCCTAGTGGTTACTTTAGTTACAACCAGGTTTAACACTCAAAAAATCTACATGGTGCTCACAATGTATTTATGTGTCTTGTATGGATCTCGGAATAAGCGGCGCCTTTTGCCTCGTACGTACAACATTAACAGACTGGTTTTGTATAACCGAGGCGGAGAGAGTTTACTGCGCGGTACGGACTGAGTCCTTATACAAAAAGGTCACGTTTCTTCTTTAAAGGGTTAAAAGAATAGAATGTAATGCAAGAGGATAAAAGAGGTGAAAGAGAAGAATGAGCATAAATCGAGAAAACAAGAAGCAGAAGAAAATGGAGAAGCATACAAGAAAGCAAATATGCTTTCTTGTCGTCTGCATACCTGTAGCCCACCTTTCGGACGACCAGCACTCCACAATCACTGCTTCCTATCTGCATGTATCAGCAACTCAACAACGAACCGCACTGAGTCACATGTTTCGGCTCATTTAAAAGGTCGCAATCTCGTAAGAGGTGTTTTGACACACAGCCCTCTCAATTTCACGGCTCATCCGTTTCCTCTGCTCCTTGCGCGTAAGATCTGAAGTGTAATTAACACGACGGCACAATTCGATGTACTAAAATTACAACCGAATATATTAACTACGTAGTAATATGTCTGCCCTGTAGCAAGCATGCCCATATACGTACAGAAATTTCATGTCTAACTTCACAGTGCGTTCTCTTCCCTACAACTTGTCGCTCAGCCCGTCCATGGATCAGCAATTCTAATTCTTACGGAATTAGCATGTTCATTAGCATGTTCACAAAATCCCACCACTGGACCATAAACGGAGCCAGCTGACACCACCCAGAATATCACAACTGATTCTTCTAAGCAGCATATTAATATTATTCTCACATCTAACTCCATGTATTCCTTTAAAGCTCTTACACCACAACACTGTGTATCTTGTTTTTCCCACCCGTGCTACATGTGCCGCCCATCTCACTCTCCTTAATTTAATGGCTCTGAAAGTCCGTCACGGACACGCACATACGGAGAAAGGGCATTCATCAAACCCTTTTCAAGGCGGGGGCCCCTGTTCGGTCGAAGTCCATTCCTTGTGGGGTTTGTGGTGTACAGACTGGCACTACGAGAGGTTTTTATTTAAGTGCTTCAGTCTTCCCCTGTCAGTATCATTCCACATATGCTCCAAACCCATTAATTCAACTACCACCGACACGAAGTAATTTTAGCAACTGACAGCATCGTGAAATAACGCCATTTAAAAATCTGTTATGCTGTGAATTGTGTAACAAGTAAACATTTCTCATCAGTCAACTGCGTGGCAGTTTATAAAGACTATTACACTTAAAAATTTCACTTACGCACAAAGTTCCCTCTAATTTTTTTACAGCTGCCCGGACCTGCTACTGCTGTAAGCAGAAAATTTTACACGACCTGACGACTGCGCGACATTTTTAAGTTTTTTATAATATGCATAATACGAGTATTTACAATGAAAACTGAAAAATTCCAGCTGCGTGGTAACAATTCAGTGTGCGCGGGAGCATTTCAGTTACTGCGCGGCCGCGCACCCCCGCACCTTAGAGGGATCATTGCTTATACATCGACATACTGTATTTAAACCTCATCCTCTTTCTAACCCTCAATGACACAAAACCCGAAGACCTTGAGCGGACATGAAAACGCGTGCCATGAATGCCTGAGCCACTCCTATATGAATCGCGCCTGCAACCATATAAACCCACTCAACCATCGTATTTCACGATTGCATCGGACACACAAATATGGCGGGTACACACGTGTGCAGTGTCAATATATAAAAGAGTTTCCTAGCGGAATGTATAGAGACGGTTACGATCTACCTGAGCACACATCGCATGCTTACTTCGTTATTAACCCTTTAAAGATGAAGCGTATCTGTTTTATATAAGGACTCAGTGCGTACCGCGCTGTAAACACTCTCCACTTCGGTTATAAAAACCAGTCTCTTGATGTTTTATAAGGCAAAAGTTGCTGTTTGTTCTGAGATCCGTACAAAACACATAAACGCAATGTGGGCACCACGTAGAATTTTTTAATGTTAAACCTGGCTGTATGTAAAGTTACCGCTAGGCTTTAAAAGGTTAAGCACCAATAAGCCGAAAAGTAAATACAGATTTCGTGCTGCTCCACGTAACAGTCTTTAAAAAAACTGCCTTCACAAGTATGGTTACGTTCCCAAAATCTTATTGCACAAAATTTCACAGATTTACACTAAGAAGCCCCAGCGCCATCTTATCTGGAAAGTCATACGACCGCAGTTGTGGTGTTTTTTTGTGGTAGGAAATCAGAATTTTAACTGTGGGGACAGTGGCACGGTCACAGATGGAACTAGGGATTGCTGCGCTTGGGCCAAGCTACTGAACTGCGTCCCCGCCCCCTCCAATATGTTGAAATTCTTAAATTCTTACATCAATTTTATTCAATGCACATGTTGTTAACTGCATGTACAGTGCGTTTCTTTTATCGCTGTCCTGAGCAAAACAGTTGCCGCGGGATGTGCCGGCGGATGCAGGATTTTTATGCGATAAAGCTGCTATGCTCGGTACGGCGATTAAAGGAAGACTGTATAGTGAGATTTCAAAGTAGGTGATAAGATATAATTTAAACCCTAAACTTAAGCCGTAATAAGATTTGCGTTTCCACACTTTTTATTTTGCGCCCATGAATGTACTGCGCCTGAGGCGAGAGTTCCAATTTCCCCACCCCTTATTACGGGCTCTAAGTATACTGTTCGTGCCAAGTTTGGTGGAAAAAAAAAAGACTTCAATTAGTGCTAACGTTGTATGGAGTATAGACAGCCCTACACGAATACAAGATTGGTATTAAGTCTGCCTTTCGTTCTACAATAACAAATTCCGCCGAAGAACAACGCTGTACAGTCTTTCTGATCGCACTGTACTTAGCATGCACATGACAGTACAAACACACTGCAACACGGCTTGGAAACTGTTATCAGTTACCATGGCTCCAGTAATCAAATAAAGAATACATCAGCATTAAAGCAAATTTAAAACTTCGGTGTCAACGAGCTGTCAACTGCTTATTACCGCAAAATTTGTATCTGTACGGATGGCACCGACGGATGCAACAACACAGAACGGAACGCAGACTGCTCTTAGTGCGAGGCGCAGTACGATAGCCCGCCTTTCATTTCATACTCACAGGGACTATGCAAACCGCGGGAGGCGGCCAGACATATCTCCGTGTCACTCCCAACTTCATCTCTACACAATGGGAACATTTTAATTGCTGTAGGATGAGTAAGCTAGAAGACTGTATTTCCGGCCGCGACCTACTTGTCTCAGTCTGCTGCGTCTGGTATTTCCAATACCAAACTCGACACCAAACTGTACGAACCGGGACAATGTACTGCGACTAGGCCGCGGGCCGGACAGCAGAGGAACCATGGTTCGACTCCAGGCATAGGCAAGGGATTTTTCGTATCTCCAAAGTGTCCATACTGTCACTGGGGCTCACCCTGTCTCCCACCCAATGGGCACAGGGAATTTATCCCGCAGGCCAAAGCCACCAATGCTTGTAGCTCATCACTTACCTCCATCTAGTCCCCAGATTAAGAATGACTGGAGCTGTACCTCTACTCCCCATATGCTTTCACAAGGCGCACATGAAGAACTTCACCTCTTTAAAACTGTAACTACAAATCGTGAATTTGGCTCGCTGTTGTTATTATTATTATTATTATTATTATTATTATTACCATTAATATTATCATTAAAGTGTCCCTGTAGGCCCACTTCGCCACCACACTGAAGACACATCACACAAGTTCAGGTGAAGAGCCACACGTTCTTAACCTTTTAAAGCCTAGCGGTAACTTTACGAACCATCAGGTTTAACATTAAAAAATTCTACGTGGTGCCCACATTGCGTTTATGTGTTTTGTACGGATCTCAGAACAAACAGCAACTTTTGCCTTATAAAACATTAAGAGATTGGTTTTTATAACCGAAGTGGAGAGTGTGTACAGCGCGGTACGCACTGGGTCCTTATATAAAACAGATATGCTTCGTCTTTAAAGAGTTAACCTAGGCACAAAATTGCTACCCCGAAGTCAGTGTTTAAATTCTCGTTTCAGCTGTTCTACTCCTGGCATCATGTAGAGTGTCTTACATTTTTACAACCGAATTATGTAATTTACAGGTTTTTAAAAAAACATGAGTTACACAGAAATATCCAGCACATTTATGATAGCACACTAACGTATTACACATTCTTTGCATCGGACGTTCTGTTCTATATTGTTACCGGGCGGGTCTATTTGGAAAGAACACTCAAATGGACCCTACATATACAGCGTATACATTGGATTAAATCAGCACACATTAGCATCGAACGATGGGCTGTTGTGAACACGATAATGAACGTGAGGTTTCCATACAAGGCAGAAAATTTCCTTGCTAGCCGAGAAACTGCCTGTTTGCTAAGACGAATTCATCGACGTGGAGTTTGATTAGTACAAAGCTAAGATGTTTAAAATCGGGGATAACTGCGCATTGTGCGAGGTGCTGACATCCCCAGTAGCGCACGCAGCAATACCGTACGTATCAGTCGCACCTATCACGTTTCCAACTGATACGTCTGACAGCACCAAGGTTACGACTAGCGCCGAACAAGCGATTTCTGACACCAACAGATGCGTCTCCGAGCTGCGACACGGAATAACACCAGTCTTTAGGTTTCCAGTGTGACAATTGGTCGGATAATGAATCACCGAGCTGGGAGTGAACGCGTGCCTTTTACAAATGTTTCTTTCAAAACTTCCCAGGCCTCACTGCTCCCAGCGTTTACAGAACCCACGTGTTCAACACCGTGTTGACATAAACGAGGGTTACAATAACATCCGCCATAAGAAAAGAGAACATTTTACACATGCCGGCTATAACTTAGAGGCCATACAAGCGCAAAAAGAGGTTAAAAAAGGACATAGAAATAGTCACAACTATTAGGTAAAAGTCCGTCTCAACGTTCCTCTGGTAATAGTTCTTTAAATTTAATGGGTATGCAATTCAGAGGGAGACTTTTTTAAGGATGTTTTTCCCTGAGTTCAAGTTGTTCAAAATTTCCGCGCCTAAGTTTTCCGAGACACTCGGCACGTCAACTGCTGAATCATCTTTCTTGACTCGGAGAATGAAAATATATTAATATTATAATTAAAAACAGTATGAATATTTGTTTTGCATTTTCAGAACCATTAAAATACGCATATGATTCAGTAAATAAACAACAGAAAGACCGGGCATTCCTACAAATTAAAAAAAACCGTCCGGACAGAAATTTTTGGGCCGGGAAAGAGAATATGTCCGGGGAAAAGAAAAGGTACAGTAGCCCTAACACAAACCCAATACTACATCCTACTGTTGAGATAGTAACCCAATCCACACTCTCACACCCTTTCTCCGTACGAACAATTTAATATGATATTACCAAGCACAAGCGATCGAAGTGTTACGAATATTTCTCAGTTCACCTGTAAATGCTACATACTTCGCCAATTTTATGCGTCGTCATTAAACCTAACAACAATGCGTGAAGGATACAAATTGTGGCAGCAGATCCCCCGTCTACTAACATAAAGACCCAGTGACAGCACGAAACTGTGCCCGTTTCATCTCATTAACGCGGCACCTTGCAGTCCTCCCATTCCTTTCTCAGCCTTTGCTCTCGATCGAGTTTCTACGCCGAAACTCTGCAGGCCCTGCTTCTTTCCTCTCCCGGCCTATCTACATGTCCAGTGGGTCCAACCTCCAGCATTTCATAAGCAGAATAACGCCAGGTGCCCTAAACACGCCACACAGTTCCACGTTATATAACATCTTCAACTGACCACCAAATTCAATTCCCCTGGATCAAAATAATTTCAGGGGCAATTTGCCTTTAGAACGCTTCAAATTCAAGTTTGTCTCAAACATATTCAGGTAGTAATAATACATTTCTCGCATAGATTCTTCGGTGCCCTCAGTTATTTTCGGCACATTATGGCAGTGTGAGATAAAGCAGTCTACGGTCATTTTCAGTCACAGCCTTGTCAATTCATGCACAGTATTCCTGCCGATGGAGGTTTGGGCAGCAATAACGCTGTTCACTTGTGTTCGGACAGAACTTCCTTTAAAACTCAGCCGGTTTACATTGTCCGTACCATTCAGTGAGGAAAGGAGACCAGTCTAAGAACGTTTTATTCGAAATGTGAATAGTCCCTAGCTCAAAAATCTAAGCTCAAGTGTAGATGTAGGTTAAAATTTTCCTTATGCATAACAGGCACGCAAAACAGTGGGACTATACTCTACCCACTCTTAACCTCGGCGCAGTGTGGAGGTGAGCAGTGATCTTCACGCCCTGGACATCTTAAGAACTCTGACTAAAAATCGTACAAAAGTGTCAGCCCTATAAGTCTTGCAAACGTACACTCTGGCCACTCATGAAAACCGCGCAACCATTTTGGGTTTTCACACGCAATATGGATGACAATATACCTCTCACAAAGACTGGCAAAGTTACAAGTCGTACGACAAAAGGCACCTCCCTAGAACTGAAACTATTTGGCAGCAACTGTTTAGTTTAAGACACAATTACACTGGAGCCATCATTAATGTTTCCTCTCTACTAGCGGCCAGTGTTAATTCTAACACCGCTCTGTAGCACACTCTAAGCTCGTTATCGCTGTCCAGCATTCAAACATGCTGGAGAAACTCTTCACTTTGGCCGGCTTTCCCTTCAAATGGCCAAAATGCTCACTAAATCGTTTAAACTATTTCCAATTAGAAGTGCAAACAGTTCTCGTGTCTTTGAGAGTGGTCATAATGACAGGACAGAACCGGAGAGGGAAAGTGGGAAGGTCAATGTCTGCCCTAACCGCGTTGCGATTTCCTTCTACAAGTGATTGGTATTCCTTGTACAAGGCGCATAAATGAACGCCTTTTGGGGAATACGCAGATAACAGCATTACCGAAATTTTTATCATTTTATATCCAGAATTTTCACACAAAAATTGCATTTCTTAAAGCGATACATGTTCGTCTGCCACAGACCGGCTTTTAAAATCGCAGTTTCGGAGTTATGAAAGCGTGTCGTCTTGTGAGAGGTAGCAGTCATCTCGGGGGGAAAATTACCTCCAACTTCAACGTAGGCCAACCTTAATTTCTATCGTCTTCCTTTCAAAAATATTTATATACGTATTCACTTTGTATTCTTATGCACTGTTTGCCGAAAGTGAATAAAACTTCAGCACAGTCGGAGCTCATATCCGGCCGTCTGTATGAATGTACCATCTCCGAAATTTCACCACACATTTACATTAAATTTGTTACTTGGAATCTCAATCACAAGTTACTCCGGTTGTGTCCTTTGATTCATATCGATACTAAACGCCATAACTCCTACATTACTTCTTCTTCTTTCTTAGTCCTTCTCTCTTCTACCTACTTTTTCACAGTAGGCATCGAGGGTTTTTGTAATTTCATTTGATCACACTCAAACACACACCACAGTCGGCAGGACTCCTCTGGACAAGGAATCGGCCCGTCGCAGAGACCTCTACCTGACAACACAAACACTGTACAAGACAAACATCCATGCCCCGGTGGGATTAGAACCCACGATCCCACCAAGCGCTCGGCCGCAGACCTACGGCTTAGACCGCGCGGCCACTGGGATCGGCCCCCTACATCACACAGAACCGAAACTAAACTTTACCCACTCTCTCGGCGAAAAGTACGACACGTCACAAAATATACATTATGTCGCGAAGCTGACCAATAACGTCCATCTGTTTCTGAGGTTAATACTGCATGCAGCTTCATCTTGACTCCACCATACGTTTTTATGGCGTGTTTCTTAAGTAGTCAATTAAAATGCGCATCTCATGTTTATCTACCAACATAAAGGAAAAATAATCTCTTTCTGTGAAATATAACATTTTTGCTGTGATTGGCTTTACAACATTGTGCTTCTGTCTGCAAAAATAAGTTTGATTCCAACTTGAAGTACAGGCTTCCACTTCTGTCTAAAACCGCTACTAGTTCATATCTAGCACGCCTGTATCAGACAGCGAAATCTCGTCTCTTCTGCTGCCTTCCTCTGCATGCTGACAGCACCTACGCCAATCAAGAAGCACGCAAATCTGTAAGAATTACTGGAACTTGTTTTCTGACGCAAAAATTCACATGCGTCACGAATTGGTTACATAAACTACGCAGCATGCAGTGACCAATGCAACCACATCCGCAGTACGTAGTTCCGTCAGCAGTCCGTAAGAATTCAGCTTCTTCTGAAGCACTACATTATGTTGTGGGCCTTGGCTTCCAGTAAGATCCCCCTGCATTCCTTCCGGCCTTTAGCCACTGTTTGCCAATTTCCTTCTCCCATTATCTTCAAATCCTCTTCAAACGCATCAATCCGTCTTTTCCGTGGTCTTCCTCTTTTCCTCATTCCTTCCATTACAGCATTCACCGACTGACCTTTCTAATGGAATCATGTGTCCTCTGACAGGTGCAAACGAATTTAGACTAATTTTTAGCCTTCAATGGCGGTGCCATGTCTCGGGCGGTTAGTCGCCTGCCTCTTTTATCATGGAGGCCCGTGTTCGTTACCGGGCCAAACCCTGTGACCTTTGTGATGACAGAGTGACACTGGAACAGGTTTTTCTCCGAGCACTACGGTTTTTTTTTCCTGGCAGTATCATTCCACCAGCGCTCCACATTCATCAGAAGGAGAAGCAAATGCTATGTTCTTTTGGATATCGGCGGGCACTGGGCAGGATAGGCCGACAACAGTGGCCGCGCCGTCTAGGGCGTGGACCTGCGGCCGTTCGCTTGTTGGGATCGTGGGTTCGAATCCCACCGGGGGGCATGAATGTTTGTCTCTTATGAGTGTTGTGGCCTGTCAGGTAGAGGTCTCTGCGACGGACCGATCTCTTGTCCAGAGGAGTCCTACCGCATGTGGTGTGTCTAAATGAGTGTGATCATGGAACCTCAAGAATGGGGAGGCCCTGCTCCATGATACGGCTGTTGAGCCACAAACAAAAAACTGGGCAGGACAGAAATTTCATACAGCCTGAGTCTTAAACTGATTACAATTAAGATTAAACTGAAATGTAAACCTTAAGATCACAGTTTTTTATTTATAACTTATACAATATGAGGCATATTTTCAATTAAATAAAACGGAAAATAACTTCAGACACTACAGTGTGGTTGTACCATTAGATTCTATCTTCAGTAAATGCAATATTAATGCGTTATAAAAATCGCAAAAAAGGTATTTTTAAATGTTTATTTTTAAAAAGTGTCTTTATCAGTCTTTCCCTGTTGTTATACATAACTGTCATTTATAAAGTTTTACTGTCTCGAAATAGTAGAATAACGATATTGTAACAGAGAAGTAAATAGGCAAAGTAAAGTAAATAATGACGAAAACAAGAATTCAGGAGCTTCACGTAGTCATATTTTCATTTACTGTAACCACAAATTCGTAAAGAACTCCAGTGCGACCCACTGCAAGTCCGATTTAGTGCGCACTCAACATATCACGTCCAAATAAATCATTACAGGTCTAGCGGCCGGGTACAGATGGCTTTCTTTTACTCCCCCCCCCCCTTCCAAGAAATTGACAATCGTCTAGCATTTTCCACGGTGGTAATAATAATAATAATAATAATAATAATAATAATTGCAATGAGATTACACAACAATTAATGCAAAAGACGCAAATGAAATCTCAAACTCTCACATCATATATTTTTTGTCACGTAAAATTAAATTCCCCTCTTCTATTGACTGATTTTCAATAGCGAGATCATAGAAGCTGAGGTTTTTGAGAAATACTGTTATATATTCACGAAGACTCACGTCCAAATACTGTATTATGAAAAGTTTTATCGTTACATTATTCCATACGCCAGAAAATCAGTCACGCATCAACAGAACATAATCAATGAGGAAGACAAAACAGAAAGCTATTCCTAACAACAAGACAGACATTGATTTGAGGTTTCCACTGCATGACTGCTGAGGAACGGGTCTGCTGGGTTGTTGCGCCGTGTGGCTGGATAACTTCTTCCCAAAATTTCGAAAAAAACGTACCGCCTTTTTCCTCAGGGTTATCAGTCAATTTACGGACTCGTAACCGTGCAGATGAAGGCGGTACGCATTCCTTCAAAAAGTCGGAAACCAATTACCAAACAGGGCGCAACATCCCAGAAGACCTACTTCCTCAGTACGAAAACGGGTTTGCAATTGACAAAATTTTCTGAGCTATGTTATTTCGAGTGGGTAAAACTCCAACCTTCCCGTCAGACCAGCCTTATCTTTCGCTGCAGCATTCTTTCTCTCGCTTGTTACACAGACGTCAAATAGTAATACAGCTGCTATTATCGTCGCTTTACTTACATTTAAATGGACGCTGTCGAGAACATTCCACAACGCCTCCTCTCTCTACGTCTCTCAGACACGCTTCAAGCTGCAAGGTTAACACCATCGAGCACTCCGCACCGTCGCCTTTCAGCAAATGCGCTACACAATTTTACAAGTAATAATTTTCCGATAGAAAGTTTTACAAGTTTTCTCTTTTTTTAATAGAAAAAGGAAATCATTTCCTCAGTTTCAGTGGTATACCAGATCTATACTAGATATGCCAGAGAATTCGCGACTGTCTGTAACCTAACAACTTAACATAAACAGAACAACGGCCGTACGCCTAGGTCTGTAGAATGGAAAGGGTTAGAAACGTTACCCTCTCATATGGCAGGCTTATACGTTCGGTCAGTGCGAATGACTGATGTCTATTTAACAGTGTTTGAAACAAAGACCCATGCTCTCTCTCTCTAGTAACTCCGGCAGTCAAATTGTTCACCCCTACTGCGTACGTTAAGTTTCGAAATTCGAAAGAAATAATGGACCCACGAAGGGCCCCGGGCTTTGACCATTGCTGTTTTGTGCTTCTATTCAGCTGGCAGGAACGGTAATTAGTTTACAGCAGAGCGCGTCAGATTCGCTTCGGTGGGTTCCCGGTTCGAATTCCGAGGCTCGCTAACCACAACAGTTCGTGTTTTTCTGAGTTCTAATAAACAGTGTCATTGCACTGCTTTCTTATCACAAGGTACAATCATTCTCACATCATAATCTTTTTCAGACGCCTCACACAACACTGGTACTTAAAAAGCATGGGTCCATGAAGAATGTTCCGCTACGATTTGTTCAAATTGCAGGGAAATTTTTAAGGAGTCACTCAGAGGACGAAAGCGTTATTATACCGTACGTTGATATGATATAATTATAAAGTTGCGAGCTGGTATACTGTAGTAATGTACTGCAAACCGATTTTCAATTAACCTTTGTTAACTACAGTCGAACCAGGTTATAACGACATCTGTTTATGCGACGCCTCGTCTATAACGTCAGAAATTGTGGTGCCAATTAACTCCTCACTGTTAACCATTACATTATACTCCTCGGGTTATAACAACACCCGTTTATAACGACACAGAATATTCAGTCCCTTTCATGACGTTATATCCGAGTTCAACTGTAATATAAACTTCGAATTTTAAAATTAAATCACATTTCGAGGTGACTCTCTTGTGAGGCCACTATACTGCCAGGAGTCGCTGCTCCATCGATTGCAACTCGGTCTATTCCATTGCGCTTCTCATTCACGCCAGCACGCGGCTTCGATTACGCATTCCACCAGCCACTGCCTGTCTCCGGCGTATTGTTATGGTACACTCTACACTTCATGCGACAACCAACAGATCGAAATCTAACGGGTGTAAGTCGGAAGACCTTATTCGGTTTGGTTATTATATTCCGTAATTCCTCTGACAGAATTCGGGGGCACTCCGTCATGTTGCATCCACATTCGCCCTCTGGCCGAAAGAGGCACAGCCTTTGAACAACGCAATACTGCATTTTGTAGAAAGACCCTGTAATAAGCAGATGTCCAAGCAGGTACTCGCCTAGCAGTGTTTTGCCAAAACATATGATGGAAGTTACTTTGTACTGCATATTGATTTTGCTGCAAGCGGTAGTGACAATATCACGTTTAAACTGAGTTTTTTTTCCAAGAACAGAATATCAGGCAGAATTTGAAGCAGCAGAGGAGCGTCCGTTTACAAAATTGCACCTGGCTGGTATGATCTCGCGGTAAGACTGTTACGGAGATGATGTGGATACAAACCATCATCCAAAATTATCCTCACCTATACATGTGTGGTGCCAGTCCTACGCAAATTCTGCATACACTTACACGTGCGCTTCACTGCACTGCATCCAGAACATCGTGTTTTCTAGGTTGTGCCTGCCCAACTTCTGCATTCACTAGAATGAAGGACGCAGTCTTCCTCAAAATTGGCAGTACCTTCTGAAATTTGTTGCCGTGTGGGCCATTACGACCTGAATAACGTAGTTAATATCCGTTCCAGCAGTCCTACCACTTCCGCTTCAGAAACCGTATACAAAATGCATCTCCGCCTATTGTTCATACGTAAATCTTGGAAGCATTTCGAAAATGTTGGAGGCACTTCCAATACCGTGCGCAACGAAACACAAGCACAGCAGCCGAGACTTAACTAGTAAACAGGGAGCCTAACGCTTACAGAAGCGTCAGGTCCCAAGCACAGCACGTAATTCCATGACGGTTAAGATTAGCTGCATTAGCAACATCCCTTACTTGTAACGCGATAACGGCGACGAATCAATCTATGGTTTACAGGACATTTTTTGTTCCAAATGACATAGATAACAGACTTTTGCAATCTGACCATCCCGTTGCCGATCGTTCTACGTATATCACCTAATACAGGAATACACGCAGTTTCCAAATATCTAGGAACCATCTCAAAATACTGGACGCCACATGGGTGACATGCAGCAAGTTCCACACCGAGGACCCACAAATATTAAGCGTCACGGTACAAAATTTAGTCGCTCGGGCGAGGTCATCCGAAATTTGTACACCTCTAGTTCACTAGCATGGAAGGTACGTTAATATAAATCCAGGAAATGAAAGGGTCTACAGAAAAAAAACCTTAAACACTGAACACTTAATTACGGGTATTGAATTTACACTGAATCAAAGAGTGTTAAGTCCTGCTCCTTCATACGGATAAGAAGTTTGGGCACCAGCAGGAAATAGTGGGCCACTGAGGTAACCGAAACGTCTTTCTGGAGATCAGTAGCGGGCGCTACAGTCTCAGACAAAAAAAAAGAAGGCGTTAAGTTATGAGAGAGGAACTGTTTATCAATAATTTCGCGCAAAGAATTTCAGACTGAAGAAATGTTTGGAACATGCACAGTGTGGAAGGAAATCATGTCACAAGGAGAGCACTGATATGGACCACGAAGAAAACTGAACGCTGTAGGACCCATTACGCTGACAGTTTGTGGCCGAACATCCCGGTTTAAATCCTTAACACGCCACGCCTGTGTGTAAGTGAAGCAGTTATTTCCTAAATTCGAGTATGACAAAAATTACAAGGACAGGTGTTCGCAAGTGCAGATGTGTCTTCACCCCAAACTGGAACAAGCCCATAATGCCTCTGTCTTCACTTTTGTCTGTTTGGTTGCGGCATTTATCTCATTCGTTCCGCGAAACCAGGCCTTGGACGGGCCCGAATTTCGAGTCCGAAAATTTTAATCAGCCCTAAATTTAAAATAGGCAGAGCTAATAACATTGTGACCCAGAAAAATAAGACTTTTACTGCTAAAATATTAATTTTCAGCCGGCGCTCGGTTTGCAGATTTTGAAATGCCCCTTGCCCCATGCGCAAGGGGCTGCTGTATAAGACTGCGACTTGCATGGTTTTATTCGATCTGATCTTTAAGCACTGAAACCAACTTACACTGACAGCTTTCACGGTGGGTGCTCCAGTATCGAGTTTAACTGTAATTCAAGTCGTTTCGGAGCTAAAACATGTGAACGGAAGCATAAATACGCTTTCATTCTAAGTATTTCATACATAATGCCAGAATAATACTGACTCCAGACACTTGTACAGTACCCGGGCCATACACATAGGTTTTACCGCTCTAAAATTCGATGAAAATAGTGAACTGGTGTTACAGTACTTTATTTGGACGTTACACATTGCCTGATACAAAATATAAATGTGTGACTACATTGTACGTTGTGTAATGTCACGTTGCGTACAACTGTATCTTCAGACCATAGCATGGATGAAAATTATTATTATTATTATTATTATTATATGATAGATAATCCTAAATGGCTCAGTTAATAAAATGACTGCCTGCGGGCTCTATGACCGGCAGGGTCATCACGTCAGGATCGGCTCTGAAACTCATCCCGTCTCCTATCGAGGAATAGAGGGCACTTTCCCCGACGGTATATCGGTCGCAGTGTAAAGCGGCCAGTCCCCTCACTGCAGCATAACGGTTACAATGCGTGGGGTGCTAAATCAGCATATGATTTGTGATTGCGTTCGTCACTCACACGACGCTCTCGGAACTCGATATCCTGGTAGATGAAGGCGTCACGTTCCTTCGAAACGTCGGGAACCCCTTACGCGGTGACGCTGCGTCATGTCTCACAGAACAAGCAGTTGTAAAAAAGAACTCAAAACACGCGCTGCCAAAGTTTTGTATGCAAATTAGTTCCAAACATGTAAAACAAATATTTTGTAAAACGCACCATTTTCACACTTTGTCGTTTCTTCGAATTAACCTAAATGTAGTCTTTTAAATATATTTTGTGAATAGGTAATTTGCATACAAAATTTTACTCTACAGGCTACTTCCAGGGTTACGACCACTAGCAAACTGAAGCTTACTACCACTGCACTGGTTTGAATCACAGCTATAGCGCCACTTAACATTCAATGTCGTCAGTATTAACAAAAAAAGCACAAAAAACACGTCATATAAATGAACATGTCTCAATAAAGGGCTGATTTGTTACTTATACAGGCAATAAAAATTCCCCACGAGTTTAGAATGCCAGGAAGTTATCGCAGTATCTTCCGTACAAAAACACACAACAGATTCACAGTACTCCGTGTTGAAGAACTTCACAGCTGGCCATCACGTACGTGCTTCTGACGTCGACAGAATATCGTCATAAGATGGTGTTCTGTTCTTACCTGATAAACCGCCAATTCTGATCCTCTTAAATGATATCCTTCAACAATGCTTTCAAAGTTAATAACACAAGTTCTCGATCATGGACACACAGTTGTCACTGCAACACAAACACCTCACAACAACACGCCATGTAAGACTGGCGCCAAAGGAAATTCTCGGTGTCTTGCAGTTCTTGTACGCATGCGCAGTAGGACTAAAGGCGCACACCTGTTAAACCGCTGGAACACCGCCTCAAGGGTTCGACATTCCAGAATACCGCGCAAGAGAGAAAACTACGTACAGAAATGTTTCCAGCCCTTCTATGATAATTACAATATTTCATACGTACTGACTGTCAGGGCTGCCCAAATAGACGGACCTAGGTTTGCAGCGCCAAGAAAACAACTTCTGTGTTTATTAATTTCAGAACAGAGTGCTGAGCATAACTACTGTGCCTAAAAAACAGGCAGAAATAAAATGAGCGAGAAAACTGTATGATATAATACCGACATGTTTTCCTTGTCTAACATTCTAGGAAAACTGAATCAAGCGCTTGGGCGAATCACGTAACACGCATGAAGAAACCATGAGCGTGCATATTGAACTGAAAATCTGAAGAGAAGGGATAAATCCGGAAATACAGGGAAAAAATGAGGGACGTATTAAAATGAATCTAGAAGAAGAGGTTGTAATAATTTTGACTGAACTGGTCCAATGGTGGGATATTGTGTGACCTGCGGGTTGCATAAAAGTTGTGAATTTCTTTTCAAGCCCCAATACAAACTTTTGAAGAAAGATTCTGCGCCAGGCAATTGATTAATTACTTAAGCTTACATCAGTCTATTCAAGCACACGTGCATTATTCGTTTGCTTTTTCATTCGCTTGTCGACCTGTAGTACCTCAGTAAGGAGAATGGGTGAATAAGGACTGCAGAACGGGGTTCATGACCCGTTGCTGTCTTTCGAATATTCACTTCACCACTTTCAGTAGAGCCATAATAGCCCGGTGATTGGCGCCGGGCTGGGTAACCAGAATTCTATTGCTTTCGAGACAGGGACCTTTCTTTTCTCCACGGCGTCCAGACCACTTTTGGGCCCCTCAATCTTCTGTTCAACGAATTTCAGTCTCTGACACTTTGTCCTGGGGTAAAGCGACAGGACAGTTTCATTCCCCGACGCTTTCTTCAGTCGTATTCTCGTCAGCACCATTTAAATTATCAGTGAAGTTAAGCTACAGTTTCAGGAAAGTCTGGAATATGACAACGTGAAAGTGAATGTGATAAAAGCCAGTCTCATCAAAGTATTGTGGCATCCAATTCATTCTTTGGACACCCCTGTTTTCTCTTCGCTTCTTGTTCTGAGGTGTTAGAAAAAACTTTTTTTTTTATAAACTCAAGCCAATTGTTGGCCAAACTAGGCTGCATAACATTGTGTACTTGATAGAGCTCAAGTTAGAGAAAGGTATTGGAGTGGTCTGTATTTGTCTCACCAGAGATAATTGAAGATGAACCGCTGTAGGTAACAAGTTTACGCTGACATGCTCTTATCTGGCGCTGTCTGTTCTTTGCAAGTGAAATGATACACATTTTTGTGCGTAAGGAAGGAACTGCCATAATTAAGCCAAAATTATTAGGCGCCACAGAGCAAAATGTAGTCGCCCGGGATTTCTGCCGCCCTGTTTTATAATATTGGACTAAAAATAATGCTAAATATAATCTCGACCAACAAACGCACAAAAAGTGACATGCATAGAACGTATTTGAGAACCCCTACGTATGTTTCAGCAAGCAAGTTTCCATCTTCAGGACCTTTTTTATCAGAGGACTACAATAATTTTTTACATCCATTTATACAGCAAATAAGAAAGTAATAATAATGCATTCGAGTACAAACCGAGAGCTGAGAACAAGCCTCTGATATTAAGAAAAATGTAACATCAGTTAAAATCATTACTGCATATTTAAATGGGCACGCTCGCAGGTCATTGTGCACTTTTTTGTGGCTGTGGGTTCGAAGCCCGTTTGGGTATGGATGTGTTTGCCAACAGGCCGAGACTTGAAGCCCCGATTTCTGATTGGAGAATTTCAGTCTCAGGTTCTTCACAGTCAAGACTGATTAATAATGGCGATCAGAGTTTTGCAGCATTTCTCATTTTCATGCAAAAAATATCTAATTCTCACTCGTGTAATGAATTACGTCTTGTCGTGCCGAGAGGTGCTTTTGTCGATAAATTGCAACCTCGAAACCTGAATTCCGTCTCGTTCAAGGCGAAGCAATTTCTATGACACGCACGAAAAAATGCAGGTGTGGCCGAATGCAGCCTGCACCACAATGAGTTCAGAAAAACAGCGATGGCCTACCCTGACAGTACTTCAGCAACGTGCGCATTACTTAGCGTAAGGAAATTTGTAATACGCCAAAGAGCATGATGCAGCGGTTAACGATCTAGGCTTTTGCGTGTGTTCGGGAAGTGCCTGCTTCGATTCTGGGTCGGGTCACCCCCTAATCTGACAGGAATAATACGTGGTTTTGCTCAGTTCATCCAGGCAAATGATGTGAGAGTACAGACACTCCCAGACTTAACACAATTTCACGTTACGAAATTTCGGATTTATGAAAACTGGAAAAAGAGTTAAAAATTAAATAACTTTTTCAAACGGGCGCCGAATTTTTCCTTGCAGGAATAATAGCACGAAGAGATGAAAGTGGTCGAAGAACACTGTTGGGCGATAACACATGCGGCGGGGCCGTCATGCTCAGGCCGATCAAGTTCCATTGTGTTGGAGTTTGGATTTCATCTGGCAACCATCATATACACAGATACAGGTAACCATAGGTACACTCAGTTCAGACATGCGCAAAATTCCGCTCGCGCCGAATCCTGCAGACCATAAAAACTGCGTAAGTCGGGGACTGTCTCTACCTCGATTAGGGCAGGAACGCTTCCCTATAAATAGCTTCAAGGTCATTATTTACCTATTACCTACCCATTCGACACCACGCACTCTTCGATAGCGAAAATAACATAAAACAACCAATTGTCATGAAATGAATAAATTTCATTTAATGACTTTTATTACTGTTGATAGCAGCAGCTGTTTTGCCATGACGTATCAGATGCAGAGTTTAGGGGTGTGTAATTTGTTACACTGGCTACGTGCTTCTAAGTGAAATCGAACTTCTGAAACTCACACAATTACCCTAATTATCGGTAAATAACATCGCAGCGTCTCCATGACTCAGTTTCTTGAGTTGCATCTCAGCTACGTCAGTGTTTCTTGGAGCCTCTGGTGCCACGAAGCCCTTACGAAGTATTTCTAATTCTGCATAACCTCTCCCAAATGACGTCAATTAGGCAGAACTCGCAGTGCCAGTAATATTGGCAGTTGTAATATTCACGAACAAGATACAAACTTAAGACTGTGAAAAGAGTTATTGTGTCAGTTAGGCAAAATCTAAAGGAAAAGCAACTTTGTTCTATTGAGTAGAACCTACTTGGCTCCGCGGAACCCCCCCCCCCCCCCACCCAGTTAATAAAAGCTGTTCTACACTACAAAAAGCATAGCGCCGTAACTTTACCACCGGCGTCTCATTTATATTAATGTAATGCTTGAGAACAGTGAAGTTCGCAGAAATACAGCAGCGAATATTTTCTCGCGCGTTACCGTTTTTGCCCCACAGAGTGAGGACGAATTTAAGAGATGGTTTGGTTTTTAAGGATAGAATCTACCCCTTAAGACAGACATATACAATTAGCGGACCAAAAATAGATACGGGGGCCAAAAAGCGAGTGTGGGGCTGACAGTACATTGTGATTTATTTCCCAGTTGAGAAAACATCAGTCATATCCAAATGTGAGCGCTGAAATGTGATGTAGTTTCAACAACCCCCAGGTAGTTACCGTACGCGTGCTGCACCGGCGTGAGCAAACACTTGAACGGCTGCAAGAACCTACATGCCAAGGAGAGTTCACTCCGTTTGAATATAACGACCTTGCCAAGCAGTTCCCTTGAAAAATGTCTTGAGGAGGTTTAAACAGCATCATTGCCACATCATCTCTGCTTAACAGGAAAAACATACCGCAATGGACGCGGCGACGGACCAAGGTTATTCAATGAGGTGCGGGCTTCTTTATATTTGCTGCCATTCGCATCAAATATGACTTACGTAAGGCAATTTTGTAAGGAATATCGACGGTAAATCCAAAGAATACTATCCTTTGTTTGTGGGCCAGGATAGCGCAGTCGGTATAGCGACTCGCTACGGGCTGGACGGTCCGGGGATCGAATCCCGGTGAGGGCGAGATTTTCCATAGCCGTCTAGACTGGCCCTGGGGCCCACCCAACCTTCTATACAATGGGTACCGGGTCTCTTTCCCGGGGGTAAAGTGGCCGGGGCGTGGTGTTAGCCACCTACCCAATCTACTGCCGAGGTTAAAGAAAGAGTAGAGCTATACGTCTACTCCCCCTCTGGGCCTTCATGGCCTGTTCTAGGGCTAATTTTGCATTTTTACTATCCTTTGTTTAAAAAATAAATAAATAGGGTAAAAATCTCAGTGGACCCGGTGCAGCCCAGTCAGTATGGTAACTGGTGTACGGAATGGAAGATCGAAAAACGTGTTTCGGTTCCTGTAGGGGGCCAGAGAGTTTTATCTAATCCAAATCTTGCACACTGGCTGTGGGGCCCACCGACAGTCATATTTAATGGGTACCCGGGGAATTTTCACTGAGAATAAGGCGGCAGAGGCCTGAAGCTAGCAAATCGTCTCCGTCTAGTGCCGAGGTTAAGAATGGCATTATAACTCCATTCGCCCATACTCCTTCATTGCCTGCACAGGGGCACATTACTTGTACCTGGGTAAAGTGCAAATATCCCAGGCTGCAGCACGCGGTGGAAGCTAAATCCTTACTGTGTTGCTTGTTACTTACGAGGCCCTCAGTATGGAGCTTGCTTCACATCATCTGTATGGTGGTAGAATTTTGAAGTGGCTCCTAGATTTCTAGAAAATTTGTGTTCTCCCGCCCCAGTACTTTGGGCTTGTGGTGCATGTTGTATCATATAAATAAATGACGGCACATTTCTGTCAAAGAGTTATTGATTTATAGAGTAAATATTTCATACATGCTGTACATATTTCATAACTGCAGTGTTAAGTGTGTGTCAACATGAAATCAAACTAAGTGTTTCCAACAATCTTATTGAGAAAGTTTGAAAACGCGGGCCTATTGGATACAAAAAAGAAGTGGTGGTAAGATCTGTATCTTCCAGTTAGGTCACAGAAAGAAACTCCCAGCATCTTGAATGGGAAAATCTAGACTCCCCAAGGTGGAACAAATTAAATGTAAAATTAAAAGCAAAGTTGTGTCTGGGCATGCCATGAACTCGTATTGGGCAGTGGAGTATAGTTCCACTCATTCTTAGCCTCAGCACTAGGTAGAGGTAATGGGTCAGCTTCAGGTCCCAGTCGCTTTGCTCCAGGAGAAAGAACTCCGGTGCCCCTTGAATAGGAGGCTCAGTGGCCCTCGCAGCTGGTCTGCAGGCTTCGGAGACGATACAAATTTTCTTTCCTCGCCAAGAACGAGAACCAGAGCTCGTCGGTCGTTCAGCCATTGCGACTGTCAATATCGGAAGTCAGAACCGTAAGTTTAATAGTACGCTGTTATGATATCGAAAGAGTTACGTATTTGTTATTCTAAAAAAATTCACTGATCATTCTAATTTTAAGATTTTGGACGCTTCCGGCAGCGAGTTCGTCAAATAAAATCGATCTGAAGTTCAGCACATGGATTTGTCATCATACTATCTCTCCTTTACACTCAGAACTTTCTGGAACCCGATGTGTGTCTAGGAAGGAATACCCACTGGGCTTGTGTGTCTGGGCTCCGTCTTCCAAACAGCAGTAATCTCCTTGAAAAAGGCATTCCGAACGGCTTGAAGCAACTTGTAGCTATGCGACAGCAGTGAAAATACTTCCCGTAATTTATTCCCAATATTGGTGCCGATTGTGGCAGAGAGTATGGAGGGCGTGTACGTTGTACAAAGGCAGAGGCGCGTTCTTTGAATGTGACCATATTTTTAAGCGTGTTATTTAACTACCTGGTCAAATGCTAAGACCACATTTCTTTGGTGATATTTATATTAATGAATGTGGAACGTTGGTGGTATGACACTGGCAGGGGAAGGTCGCAGTACTCTGACAGAAACCTCTCGCAGTGTCACACTGTGTCTGCCACAGATCCCACAAAGAATGTCCAGGGACTTCACCCGGACCTCCGCGGTAAGAGACCGGAAATTACCTTCTCAGCCATGGCATGGTCCCTTGTGCACATTTTCTGAAGGCTAGTGACGTATATTCTTTTAAGCAGACAGTCCGGTTATTTAATTTTCGTACTCGTACACCCACTGCAGCTGTGTACGTAGGTTACCTGACATCTGCAGAATTCTTATTCAAGGTTATGCATGACTCAAGGTACTGCATCTTATGGGCAGGTTTGAGACAGCACAATGGTAGTTGATGAATCACTACCAAGCACAGGAGTGCTTTTAGGAACATGCTGAAGACTACCAAGGACCACTGTACTCTTCTGTAACTGGAGTCACACGACAGGGAGACCAGCTTCCTTTGCTTGTAAAATTAAAATGAACAAAGGGCAAGACTAGAAAAACATAATCGAATATAGCGAACGTACCCTAGAGTACTGTCTTCAGTTCATAATCTATTGAATTGTTGTGTTCTGTCTAAAGGAACTAATTACTCGAGCCAGATTCCCTCTTTCTAAATCAATTATTTTTTTCGGTTGCTCCAAAATTTTCCAATATTATCTGGAAGAATAACATAGAACAGCCTCCATTCTGAACTGCAGGAATCCAATTCCCACTCTCAAACCTGAACACAGAGACTAAAAAGAATATACACCTATAGGCCTACCCGTCTTCTAACGTCTCCATCTCCATTTGTCCACCAGCTTTCTTCCGTGTGTGTTTTTGTTTCCTTTTTTCTTTCATTTTCCTCCTTAATTTGTTCTCTCTTTCTGCCAGTCTATCCTCTTCATCTTCCAATTTTTTCTTCCTTTTATGGTGCCGCGGAGTAAACTTTGTAAGCTCGTTTATAATAGAGCATTCAAGGCAAAAGTAGACCGGAAGCGTTATATCACAATTTGTACATAATGACTGCTTTATACAGTACTCTGTATCCACTGTAGATCCTTATTTACCGTATTAAATATAATAATAATTAATGTTGCTTTACCAATCGACGCAAAGTGCGTCACATTTTATTTTTACAAAGGTATGCAGAGGATATGAATACTATCTGTGTTATGTCACCGTACGAACTTTCACTTCATGTCGTTTACCACACAGTTCACAAGACAGTATCTCACGAGAGTGTTGTAGAGCTCAAACTGTGGCAATGTCGCTAGACTGAAATATCAAACCCTTATTTCTCGATGCTTTAAGCAATAATAATCCACCAAGACATGAACAGCTTTAATGGCCATATACCAGTAAGGGAAGTTGTACATCAGATGCAGAATGCCGCTCGTGAATTAAACACCACAATATTTTGTGCCGGTCGCAGTGGTCACTCATTTCAAGGGATGTACTGTCTTCAGTCGTTCGAACGCTTGGTTTGACAGTTCGATTCCTCCTTGGTACGTGGATGTAAGTCGGCATTCTTCGCACGTTTTTCTCCTTCTGTGTAAGCAGATGGAGAGAGTCCGATAATACAGGCAAGGATTCCAACCACCTGATTCTATAATACAGAATTTCAGGAGTTAATTCTAAATTGGAAGAAGCCACAGTATGTAATCTATAAAGGCTCAAAAATTTTAACAGTAATTACACTATATGGACACAATTAGTACTTTTATGCAGGTGATATGCCAGTATTCCCTCTAAAATTATACACGTGGTTTTTCAGGCCAAATATTCGGCCCCTCTACCGCATTTAGCGACCTCCAAGTCTATGAATATACTCGTATTACAAGTGAAATTGGGCGGTATAGAAGTTGGACATGGAATCTACGGTTGTAGTTTGATGTCGAGGATATATCTGTTCACTTACACCCTGATTTCTGCATAGTCACTTGTCTGATCAGTTTTAGTTCCGGATTCTCATGCTGCCCCAGGATACGGACTTTCACCGGCCTGTAACAAACAGGGATGCCATAATATGATCGGAATACTGCATGCTACTAAGCTTAATAGAAAGCAGACGACATTGCTGTGGTGCGCCAATTAGTAAAGGACGCGGGAATTTGGATGGCCAAAAGAACTTAAAATTCTGGACACTGCCTTGGATAAGAAGAGGGAAACGGGGCGACTGAGGTTACAATGAATTTATGGTGACGAAAGGAAGGCAGTTGGGAGAATACTGGGTTATGGGGTAAAGGAATAAGAAAACTATTAAAATCAAGAGACTTAGCAGAGCAGGGAAATGAGGAAGCAGAAGAAGAGGTATAGGAATAGAAGTAGATGGAGAAGGAGGAAGAAGAAGAAGTAATGCGAGAAGTGGTAGAAGGAGAGCAGAAGGAAAATGTGGAAGACAGAGAAGGAAATAGGTGGAAGAAGGGTGAACAACAGAAGAAGTGAAAGAAGAAGTAAGAGAAGGCAGAGAAATAACTTTGTGAAGCGCGAAAAGGAAAGCTATATGAGAATAAGATTTGTAATTATTTTCACATCTCTGTCTTTAGTAAAGTGCCCTTCTCCATCTGCAAAATGACGCCAAGGTAAGCTCTAGTGCTATTTTTTGTATTAAAAACACAGAATGTCTTACAGCACAGGAAAACCTTCCTTATAGTATATAGCGTGTAGCTGGAGGCCCGTGTGTGTTTGTGTGCTGATACGTACACAGTCACCCTCGACTTACTCTGTCTCGATATGTCGTTCTGCCCGTAAGGTCGTTTGCTCCCAGGCCCAACACGAATACATTAAGTCAAGCACGCAAATTCGTACGTACGATCCTGAAGATATTTTCGAGTTGCTAAACTGCCATAATCAAGGGGTCACATTCTACGACTTCTTGAAACTCGGAGGAAAATCTCCCTTTAAAGTCTGAGGAACCTGAGTGTGAGCGTAACGAGAGGACCGTGAGGTTTCAAAGTTGGCTGAGGGGCTTGCGACCATTGGCGTGGGCCTCAAGGTGTCTGAAGACATCGATTCGAAGAAGCAGCGAGTAGCAACATTTGGACAAGGAATTCTGAGGGTGTGTGCTTGTAAGGAGATTCTGAAGGAGAAGAAAAGACTTTGTCTCGCCACAATTCAGTGCTTCATTTCTTAAAGTCATCTTCAGGAACTCGTGCGTCGCCACCTGTGCAGGTAAACACCGGAACTGTTGACCCGAAAGAACAGGCTATATTTCGAGAGGAAGTGCCTCCTCCTTAAACTGCCACTTGTTTGTGATTCAATTTTTTAAATTTTTAGTACTTGCGTAAATATGCATGTATCCAAAATAGATTGTCTGGAACTACCCTCTCCATTTCAACTTTGCATTTATGGGAAATTCTCTGTCGATTCACGTCGCTGGCCTCGGAACCACTTAAGACATTAACTTCGGGAAACGACTGTACCCGTATTAGGAGCTACCTTCACTGATATCCCAGTAGACACCTGTGACCTGATGAAACAGAAGTGTGTACTCCATTTTCCTTTTTATTTCCGTTTTCTTCATCTCTTTATGTAATCGTCTTCCTTATTTTTTCTTTCATTTTCTTTTCGTTTAACTTCTTTTGTGTTCCATCTCTCTCTTGACATCTTTTTCTTAGCTTATTTCGTTCAATTTATTTTGTGAAACTAATAAGAATAACACATGTACACCCACGCTCATTACATGACTATGAAGATTTGTTGTAATTAGAAGAGATACGTGGCCGCTAATATCAAAGCTCTTGATTACGTTCTAATCGAAGTTCTGTTGAGAAATCACGCATGTACGAAAGGCTAGCCTGTTACAGTACTTATGCTTGTGGTAAGGTATCCCAAGCATGCGTGTGATTGTAAAGAATGCGTAATTAGGACTATTATTCTTTCAAGGAAGACCACACGGCAGTGGCTAATAATAGTGCAACCTGCACGTACATTAACGGCACGAAAAAAGAACTTTCAGATAATTGTGTGCCTTAACACACGTGCAATAAATTTTATTGTCTTACACTTCACACAGTTCTAGGGCTATCGTAAACCAATCACTGTCTTGCCCTCAGAATTGAGAGTTTACATTGACGGATGGAAGGATGAATTTGATTCATAGCACATTAACCTTGGTATTCGTTTACTGATGACTTTTCTTTGTTGCAGATCTTATAATGCGACATGCAAACAGGTCATGAGGATGCTGATTGGAGACATCTGGCACAGGATAGCAATTAGTGCATGGTTATGAGCCGCAAATTTCTTGAATACCTTAGCAACTAACAGCTTCTCAAGTAGGGCAATTCTCCACGGAGTTAGTTATAACGCTAAATATAACACAGGGTAGGAGCTGCATATTACCGATATGATTACTTACATTTCAGCAACTACTCACCACATCGTCAGCTGGGATATTGTAGTCGGTATAGCGACTCGCTGCGGCCTGGAATATCCGAGGATCGAATCCAAGAGGGGGCGAGGTTTTCTGCACCCCTCCAGACCGGCCCTGGGGCCCACCCAGCCTTCTGTACAGTGGGTACAGGGTGTCTTTCCCAAAGTAAAGCGCCTGGAGCTTGGCGTTGACCACCCACGCACATCCAGCGCCGAGGTTAAAGAAAGAGTGGCGCTGTACTTCTACGGCGCCTGTAGGCCTTCATGGCCCGTTATGGAATGAACTTTACGTTTACTCGCCATACTAATCACGCTTCAAATAATAGTTGTAAAATTTAACAAAATCTGTAGACGTGTGAAGGATTGTTAGGCCCTAAAATCCAATTTGTTATGGTAAAGTAACCTTATATTTGAAGTAAATTAGGATTCTTTTGAATGGCATGTAAATTGGGGTCATGTTCGGCAGACAATATATTGATCACAAACCCGTTCTGATTTTTATGTATCTTGTCAGGACGGCGTTTTATCAAAATATGGCGGTGAGAAGTTTCAAAGACGAACCGTAAGAATGGACAGGCATAGTCCACCGAAAATTCATTTTACTTCCTGTACTGTGTAAAAAGAACGTTTAACATTCAGTTTCAGCTCTCATTTATGGGGAGAGGGGCACAGAGCTCCCCATTCATCGCGTAGCTCACCGTAACAGCAGGTCGTCGAATTTCATTTGCGGGACATATTTGCGTTAACATAATGCATTCTGCCACATAACACACCGGATGTTGTATTAGGTGGTACAGAATTGCAACTCCAACAAACGACTGAAAAATGAAGCAACTGTGATTTACGATTGGTTGCTTACGTATAGAAATACGCTCTCTGACATTTCTTTATTTCTTTATTGTCTTTCTCTTTGATTTCCTTCATTCTTTTCTGTTGTTTTGTTTCTGTCTGCTAAAAACTTACCTAACGTGATTGTGAATCAGAACCCTTTACATCTGTTGCACCGAATCTTGTCTTCACTTGTGTGACGTCATTATACATGTAGGTCGTTGGTTTTTTTTTTTTCTGGTTCCAGGACGCATTAAAAGGAATAACGCGGAAAGAACTACTGTATGGCTTCTCTGAGTAGTTGGGTCAAGAAAAATAACCGTTCCTGCTGGATGGTGCAACAAATAACGAGATAATTAATGCTATCCAAACGCAGCACTCTCAGGGGCGCCACAAGAAGAACAAATGCCAGACACTGCAGAGTTTCTTCCTTCAGCAGAAGGAGACGAGACGAGAAATTCATGAAGTACCGCTGCAACCAGGTGAGCACATAGAATTTTTCACTGGGCTGGGGGGGGGGGGGGGGGGGGGGGAACGGGCTGACCATTAGGCTATATATAATACACGTTTGATTTTAAAAATTGTGTTATAGAAATCATGTCATAAGGAGAAGTGTAACATAACAGTGTTGGAACCGCATTTATATACATGCAAATATAACTACATGTTCCATGACTCAATCACAGTGTCGTGTCTAATTGTTTTTCTTAATTTTATTAATTTATTGTTCAAATTTCTAATATACCAACCATCAGCTGATTTCACAGGCTGATTTCCGCTGAAGGGTAAATCAAGTACAAGTTTTCATATCATCGTATCTGCAAAATCTGTTTTTTTTTTTAATTTTGCTTTCGGAGTGTTTGTGGGGGGCTGCAGCCCGGCAGCCCCCCCCCTTGGGTGCGGCCCCGGCTCTAACACAAAAAGACTCAGTGGTAGAGTTGGCAAAATTTAAAAAAGGCTTAATGATTTTTTCTGTATTTTGGGGCAGTAACATAAATTGCAATCTCTGTAAACACTCAAGAATATGTTAGGATTGAAGAGAGATGAAGTAAGTGGAGAGTGGAGAACTTACGTAAGGAGGAACTCAGTGATTTATGCAGGCTATTATGCTATCAGTGATTTGCTGTATTGTTTAAAGTTAAGTTTTGTTTCAAGGAGAATGAAATGGCAGGACAGGTATGGTGCGTGGGGGACGTGACAAATGCATACAGCATTGACGCCAATTGAAGAGGCCACGTGGGAGAGGAGAGTATGTATTACAATGGGCCTTCAATTTACAGAACAGGGGTGGCCAGCTACACGAGCTTCAGGGGCCGCATTTTAGGAGTCAGCTTAAGTAAGAGCCATGCATTAACGAAATTAAACACCCTTCCCTTATCTGCTAGGCCATTACAGGCCTGTACAGGTCTTTGGGTTTCCAGGAGGCTGAGGCTCCCTGAATTTCTACACAGTCAGCACATGAAGGTGGTAAGGTTGTTAGTCGTACGCACTGGCCGCCTTTGCCCACCGGAGATACCCCTGGTACTAGTTTCTGTTAGACGCCGAGTCCACCCCAGGGCCATAGTGCGGCCGGAAGGATTAAATCAATCAAAAATTCCAATGACCCCATCGGGAATCGACCTTGCTTCCTTCTGGCTTGTAGCGCAGTCCCTCAACCAACTGCACCATCACGTGCCCCTTTACCTTATTTGATGGCTTTTTATGTACGTCCATGCCGCTACAATAGGTTCGATTCATCCCGTTACGAGGCTTCTTTCGTCAGAAAATGCTTTAAACCGCCTGTCACTCACAGCCCCGTGTGCACGCAAACAGCCTAAATATTACTTGCTTACAGAAACGTGCGTGAGCCGCACCAGTGACGTCCCCGTGCCGCGCTGTGGCTACTAGAGGCATAGAATATAGGGATTTGGACTGAAGCCAGATGACTCAGGATGAAGCGTAGTGGTCTAGAGAACATGATAACGGACTTCCGGATTGCATATCAGGTGACAGATTTCTTGTATGGCTTAGAGACTAGGTTACAGGCTGGAACACTGAGGAGGCTCGGTCAGCAGCAAGAAATTGTTCTGTTCCCCAAAGTGTCCAGACCGGCTCTGGGGCCGACCTAACGTCCTAGTCGACGGACAGCGGAAGTTCTTCCCAGGAAGTTACTGCTGTCGGAGCGCGGAGCTGACCGCTTGTCTCAATCAACGTAGTACAGAGCTTAAGAAAGTGTGGTACTCTACTTCCACTCCATCACATATTTTCGCGGCGTGAACAGGGATGACTTCGCTTTTACTTAACTAAGCAACTGCCAGTTTTTCAAGAAGGACTTTGCTTAATGGAGTTAGTTTACTTTTGATTAAACTCGCAGAATCATGAGTTACAAAGAACGGGTCATCATTACAGATGCAAATTAAATTTGAAATTACTTGGAATGTCATTTTAGACTTGACTGTACGCATGCAATTAATTACGCCCTGTGGAGATTCTAAGAACCGTTCGCGATATACGAGCGCTGCATAAACCGTCGACCTACAGGGGTTTCAGTAAATCGCTTTCACATTCCGTTGTTACAGCTATGAATTTCTCATTGAGAAAGTGCGTGGGTTTCCAAACTATTAACTGCTGCTTCTGTTGAGTTTATTTCTGGTTTGTCAGACTTTCCTTTCGAATGTTTCAGAAGCAGGTTTAACACCGACATGATTAAGAGTATCCTGTACACACAGCTGGGGATTAGTCTGAGCCCTGAATAGCTGGTTGCATTTCAGATTTCTTGTGAAATACACATATACTGCTAACGTTGCTCCTGTCTGCCACATGAAGGCATGCAGGGGGAGCAGATTTGTAGCTTTGCTTATTCTTCTCGATGCCAGTTGAAGGTGAGTGGTCAATATCGCGTCCCGGCCGCTTTACCTCTATGAAAAAACACCCATACCCATTGAGTAGGAGGATGGGTCGGACTAACAGCCGTCCAGCTTATTTTGGAGAAGAGAGAAATCCCTTGCCCTTTGAATGGGAAATTAAACTGTTTACCAAAATATCCAGACCGGCTCTGGGGCCCACCCATCTGAATTCATACATTCCTTTTTTTCTGCTTTGTCAGTCCAGGGCTAGGCGTAAGTAGGGACCCCAATTTTATTTTTGCGTTGAGATCAGGAATGTCTTAAGCCAACTTCCATTCTTTGATGGTGTGATTGTTAAATTTGTTGCAGGGGCAATTCAGATACAGCATGGTATAAGAGGAAAGTATGGCGGCGTAAAAATGCATCTGGTGTAGTAGTTTTAAAATTACCTAACTGTAATAAACCGAGTCATGGCAGTATAACCATCACATCTGCTGTGACAGGTACGCAGATGCTTAATTACAGTATATGTCCGAGTCACTTTGACACAAAGGCTGCATCATCGATGTAGGACATGCATAACTACGAGGAGGTAAATGGGTTTCGTAAAGCTGAAGAAGGTGTTGTTTTCCCTGTACTTAAGCTACGTGCCAGGGAAAGTTATGAGCGAGTGGGGGTTTGGATCCGCGCAAGTTTAATTCTTGCAGCAGGCGACTGTGAGTGGTCACTTCACACCCTGACCACTTTTCCACAGGACAAACGGCCCCTCACCTCATTAAGATACCGTTGAGCCAACTAATCAATTAACCAACTAAAAAATAACTAACTAACTACATGAAGGAAAGTTCTTCTTCAGAGGCTAATATTTCCTCAGCAGTCAATAAATCTGCATTTTGTGGGATCCGAAAGTTCATTACCGCATTCACGAGAACCCTCCATTATGCCCTATCCCGTGCCAGATAAATCCAAACCACGCCCTCTGAGCCTTCGTTTCAAAGGCTGTGTACAAGTCCTAGGCTTTGTGATATGTTTCGTAACATGTTAAGTTTTTACGGTGAGGAGTTGTTAGCACGTTGTCAAACCCCAAGCTGGAGGACCACTCCTTGACGGCTGTACACCACATCTTATTCAGTACATTCGCAGCTACCTTCCATACCTGGATGTCGTCTTATCCAACCACAGTCTGAGGACGCTTCGTGTCGTAGTAAGAGGGACGCTCTTAACACGAACGTAATACAGTAAAACCGTATGACTGCTGCAAAGATGTTCACCACCGCTGCTACAGTAGCATTTCAGTTCGCCTGAGTCCGTTGTTGCGTTAGCTACAACCACCACAATGAATGCTCCTTATCTGATTCATAATGTTTAACGTTTGTTGATTACGTCTGGGAAAATGTGACCGTAGAAAACCTGGTGTTAACCGTCACATTCCTGAGTAATATGTCCTTGAAAGCTATTATTATTATTATTATTATTATTATTATTATTTATAGGAACATGGAATTTGCTATGCAGATAAGCTATGAATATACTAACAAATTTTTTATGAAAAGTTGTTTGTAAGCCTGCAATTTCAAAATGTTTTGGCATGGTCAATATTTGAGGTTATGTATGACCGATAAATTTAACATAAACAAAACAAACGGAGAATCATATAGAATAAGTTCTAAGAAGAAATATAATAAGAGATCTTAACAATCGTAAAAAATCCTGATATGTGTGTGCAATAAACTGCAAAAGCAACAAGACTTGTAAACACAATGGATTAGTGGTAAGATCATCGGAGAAGGTCTAGTATGTAAACAGCCCGAGGCGCCTCGGTGTCACATTTCCTGTCTTGTTCAGTTTAATTTATGTTTTAAATTATTTGACGTTTTGACCTAAAAAGGCGTGGTTTGCAGGATAAATTGGCTGCAAAAGCAAGAACCATTCAGTTAATAATTCACCAGTCCATTTATCATGAATCTTTAAAGAAAACAACATTATTTTTCACTCTTAAAGAATGGCTACCTACATGCTGTCTATAAACAAAACGGAATTCAGTGGCTTGTTGCAGTAACACGACAAGCACAGAGTTTTTCAACCTTTGACACGTTGAAGATAGCATTACCTTGACATCGCATGTGAGAAACAAGACTGGCGAACAGTGTTACTAATTTTCAAATGTCCCATCCCATTGTGTTTCATAATATTAACCAATTTTTCCAGTCAAACACAACTTTTCTTTTTAATATTATTATTAGAATTGATATACGGCTACTACGTGTTAAAAACTCTGTTAACATTTACTTTTATGTAAAAAAAGGGGAGGCCTCAATCTTTACACCTTCTTTTAGTTTTTGTACTGTGTACCTGATGATGGCTACTAGTGGGCCGAAACATGTAGTAGCCGTATATTAATAATAATAATAATATTAAAAAGAAAAGTTGTATTTGACTGAAAATTTTGGTTAATGAATAATATTGTATCCAATTTTTGTGTCCTTTAATAAAGTAGTGTCAGTATAGAATTTAACGTAAACTAAGTGAAGATCTGTTGCAAACTGAAATTACGTGGCTTTGAAGCCTCAATAATGAGGAGGCTCTGGCCCATCAGGGGCTGTTGCACCATGGCAAAAAAAAACTGTTACTCTAATGGCTTCACACTCTGGCGCTGCATGATATAAGCCCGTGTCAGGTACTCACTGTGTGATTGCTGAAGACTTTAAAACTCCGTGGTAACTGTGTCGCCTGCTTCAAGACTCAAAAACCTTGAATTTTTTCTGTACAGGATGTTCATGACTTTCCTGTGACTGCAAAAATAATCAGCTATTATTTCGATAAACAGCATTAACCAGCTGGTTTTGGTAAAGAACAGTAGTGTGTTTACTGCGAGGCAGGGACTGAATTTTCGTGTATTGTTTAGATAAATCTGGGGCATCGAAGCCTTGACTTGTCCCATTGCACTGCGCTCGTACGTCGCCTTATCGAGTTACCAGACAGACAGCTTGGCTGCTGACGGACGCATGCCACTAAAGCAGCTCGCCCCCTCCCAGCGAGGAGTCCATGGGACACCTGGCATGGGGCACAACTGGACTGACTGAAGCCACTGAACGTGCTATCACTGTCATCAACGGTGAGGGGTTTGAAGCTGTCATGACGAGGGCTTTGGAGTGTAATGCCTCCATCTTCAAGGACGCTAGCTGTCGTGTTACAAGAACGGTTTGGGGAATGCGTAGGAATTTCGGTGAGGAAATTTTTGGAAAACTTTATTGCGAAGACCGGCAAGAGATGGAAGAATAAATCATGATTTGAGGGAGATGGGGTCTGATGATGGCAGGTGTATGAAACTAAGTCCATTGGATGACTTTCATATTAGCGCTGCTGAACATCTGAACACGCCATTATTATTAGTATTGCTGCCAGCATTAAATGCAGTTACTGTGAGTTAGGAAATTCAGTTTTGTGTGCTATGCGGATTAATTTCCGTCTTCAAACTGTTAATTTACTAGTTGCAATGAAGTAACACAAATTGTTAACAGTCTTACTTACTATGAAGCTACTAGAAATCGGACCAGAGAATTCTCGGTTCTGTAAGACAGTTTTAATTATACAGGAGTCCGTAGGTTGTAGACTCTAAAAGGAGGGCATTTAGAGGTAGTGCAATGCTCTCTGAACAGCGACAACCCTGCATAACAAGTAAACATCGTGGTCGAGGGATTAGCACTTTTGCTTCTTATTCCGGAGGTTATAGATTTCCTCAGTGCCTCCAACCAAAGGCCAGGATAGTACCTTAAATTAGGCTACAACCGCTTCATTCCGAATCCTTTCCAGTTAATCACTCATGAACCATGCCGCCATTCGACACACCATAATCTTCAGCTACTGCAAACGTCGCTAAGTAAACCAAGAATAAACAAATAGGACCTACACAATACTGAAGTCGATCAAGGCCGCTTGTATGGCAGATTGTATCTGCACATGTTGAGGGTTAGTGTTACGTAATTATAGTAAATATTATTTCCTACATATTTGCATCTTTCCGTTTTATAAATAAAAACACAACCTTTCGTCCATTTTACTTTGTATATTAAGGGGTTTTATCTTATTTTGTTGGTACTATATTGTATGAAAAATCTAGTATCCACAACCGCACGTGTCCGTTTTGATACGGGTGGGGAGAATGGTCTTGACGTCCTAAACTTGTTTGCAGGGGAGGAACAGCAGTGGCGGATTTTCCTCGCAGTTTCTTACTCCACAGTTCAATACGCTCCAGTGTGTAGGCCTATACACAACAGCACTGCATAAACAAAAATTATTTTAAGGACGTGGATAATTTTTTAAGGCTAAACAGTTGCGAAAACACGTTAATGAAAAAAAAAATTCAAGGGGACAAGAAACAAGGAAATTAGCGGTAAATTAGAATTAAAATAACTGCGGAAAGTAGACTTGACTGTAAAGTTGCTTGTGATCTTCACCCCGCAGCAATATGGCGTTAAGAGGCTGGTCTACGGGTCGCTATAAATTAGAACTTAGCCTGCTAAACGCAAATATGAAAGACGTAATAAGATATCTGGTTCTGCAAAGCAAGGCTACTAATACATAGGCCTATTGTAAAATTTAATGTTTATTAAAGTATTTACAATCTCTTCTAACTCGAAAATCTGTGCCTAAGGACCACGCCATGAAGATACATGAGGAAATGGAGGTATAGTTCCACGCATTCTTAACGTCGGTGCTAAATTCTTAGGCGAATTATAGCTTCAATGTTTGGATGCCTTGCCACCGCGGGAGGATTACCTGGTAACCACAGAATATGAGGCTGTGTGAGTGCCAGAACCCTCTAGATATTCTGGAGAATCAAGCAAATTCTTCCTCTGCCTGGAATGGAACGCGGATTTAGAGGTCGTGCAAGTCGTAGCCTAGTCCCTACACTGACAGAGTTTTCGCGATTGTGCAGTCTTAAAACGATCTCTCAAAATTTCAACTTCCTTTTTAGGCAAAATTGTAAGCATTTTTTATGTACTCCAAGTATTACTCTACCAGTTAATTTCGCATCTGGACCTCTAAATCTGTTAGCCGAAATTTTCGAAGTGCCGAGCTCTTTTTAAGTAAAGTCATTCAGTTCTCAATTGTAATATGCCTTATTACCAGATATTCTGAGCGTTTTGTCTCCCATTAGAACGAGAAACGACGTGTCACAATGGAACAGGTTGCAGTAAAATTGTAATAGAAACATTAGTGCTGGGACACTTTGTTTAATTGAAAACAATACATATTTAAGACTTATGAGGATTGCCAGGAAAAGTTCTGGACATTTCACATCTTTTGAGTTCGATTTTTAACTTACAGACATGAACTAATTTTTGTAATCCACCACTGGATTTCGATGACATCAACACAAGCGGTACATACGTCAAACACTGATTCCTGCCGGAACCCGGCCATAAGTTCGGGAACGTTCGTTGAGGGTGGACGCGTGCTAGCTTGCTGCCGGTCTGCACCTGCAACATAGCTTGATGCTTGAGGGTAGGTTGGACGCTGCGACTTTAGTAGCCGGTATATGTGATCTTGTATTAATTAATTTAAATTAAAAGTAGTTGGAAACCAAATAAACTTGTTGGCTTGTTGATATTAACTATGATTTTGACATGTTTTCGAAGTTTTGAATTGATCTCCGCGTAACCTCGTGTCGTTGTGAAGGTCATCGTAGATTTTCTGCAGTTTTACAGTTACAAGCTTCGAGTGAAATGTGTTGCAGTTTATTCTTCAATACGTAATTGATATCGGTATAAATTAATATTAAATGTTAGTTGCAACAGCGAATTTTAACTTGAACCTACATTTTAACTTTCCTAATGTATTCATCCGCGAATAACTGCCTCACTTTTCGCGTTCTGTAATGGCCGTCTGGTTGGATTAGGACTACAGGTGGCACAGGTGAAGAGAATCCCACCGATGTTTACAAACTGCTTGAAAGGAACAAATCAAATGCAGTACCTATCATCGTGCTGACTTGTATTCGGTAGGCAACCAGTTCGAATACTGACAGCAAAATTATTTTTTGTCATTAGCCAGACTGTTCATGGCTTCCTTCAGACATAGCAACACTGACAGAATATCAGGTTGTGTAAGGATAAATTACATTCACGTTCCTTTTTTTTTTAATTTCCTAAAGGATAACGCCTTATACTAGATTACAGCTTCTGCCGTATACACACCTCTTTCTGATCGTAAAGAACTTTCACGCTGGTAAAACATAATCTTCCGTTTAACTGGTGTGACCTGAATTTTCGGAACATTACTGATAAGTAGGTAGTTTTATCTCAAGCTGGCAATCGTGTTACAAGTTACAGTTTATAAAACTGTACCTCCATAAATTTAGATTGTCAAATAAAACTGAATGCTCACTCACACAGCGCGATCTTCACTGGTAAGGAACAGAGTATGTCAGAAGGAGTGCATGGAGATATAAATGTATTGGATATATAATAAGGGAAACAGCATGTAGTGCCGAGATTAAGAATGAATGAAGCTGTACTTCTGCTCCCAATATATGCCTTCGTGGCATGAAAAGGGGCAAGTTTACATACGGGAAAGACGATACTATGACTAATACTTCATATTTTGAACTACTGTGTCGTTGCTATCATAGTTTAGTTTCTATAAGTTACTCTGCTTCATCTGAATATGTCAGAAGAAGTACATAGGAAGCAGATATACTGGGTATATAATACGGGAAAAAGCACAGAATGAGTGGAGCTGTACATCTACTCCCCCTATACGCCTTCATGGCGTAGACATGACAAGTGTACGTATGGGAAATAGGATACTATTAGTATTAATAATACTATGTTGCGAGTTACTGAGTTGGTGTTTTGACACATTATTTTATTTACTCTCTTTTCTCTGGATATCTCAGTAACAGTACATAGGTAGATAAACTTCGTGGATATATCGTAAGAATGAGTGGAGCTATTCATCTTCTCCACATACACGCCTTCATGGCGTAGACATGACAATTTTACATATGGGAAATAGGATGCTGTTAGTGTTAGTAACACTATGTTGCGAGTTAATGAGTTGGTGTTTTGACACATTATTTTATTTACTCTGTTTTCTCTGTATATGTCAGTAGCTATATGTAAGCAGATAAACTTAGAGGATGTATGGTTAAGAATGAGAGGAACTATATTTATACTCCCCTATACGCCTTCATGGCGTAGACATGACAAGTTTACATATGGGAAATAGGATAGTATTAGTATTAGTAACACAATGTTGCGAATTATTGAGTTGGTGTTTTGACACGTTATTTTATTTACTCTGTTTTCTCTGGATATGTCAGTAGCAGCAGATAGGTAGATAAACTTAGTGGCCATGTGGTTAAGAATGAGTGGAGCTAGTCATTTACCTCTTCTTTTGCCTTCACGGGGTAGACAGGATACCATTCATATTAGTTATATATTGTACTGCGAAGTATTGAGTTGGTGTTCTGACACTTATTTTATTTATGCTGTTTATTTTAAATATTTTAGCAGCACTTCATACAGGGATGATTACTTTGGATATAAAATATGGGAATCGAAATGTTACCAATATTAGAACAGTACTTGTTACAAGACATTGAACTCGTGCTTTGACTTGTTAATTTGTGCATTTTATTTCTCCTGAGAGTAGAGGGTGATGAATGCTTGGTTACTGCTAACTGAACCTACAAACGGTAGTGTAAGGCAGTGTTACCAATTTACATGTTAAAACACCAGTGATGTGTGTTGCTAGCAGTATTCGTTCTTAATTTTAAAGTTTATCTCTGTGATTATTTTTGCAATTTGCTTAGTCCTTCTATGCAAATGACGTGATGCTAATGTGAGATAAAATCACGATAAATTATAACCTCCCCCGTCTCTTTGTAACTCGGCGTACCCAAACTTACTTCGCCCTCTGATTTAGCGGGTTGTTTTTTCCCGTTGGCCTCTTTGTGACCTTAAAAAACAGCCTCTTAATCTCTGAGCCTTATGCAATTATATTAACTCCCTGTTTCATTGCTTTTATTCTACCGTCTGTGTTTATTTTGTTTGTGTGGAACGCTTGCTGTTTTTCTCACACAACTTCTTTCAGACGATGCTTCTTGTTGCTGCCCTAAGTATGTGTACTTCAGACACTGCAATTCTGTCGCGTTAACAGAATAATATTCTAAAAATTTAATGTTTCTGTAAAATATTTTTTTATTCTGAGTTCTTCTTGCCAATATTTCTTGACAGTGTTTCTCAGTTCTTCTACTTTGGTGCCAGATTACTAGCTCACTAGCTGTTCAGTTCATCCTTCTTCCCGCAAACCCAAGTAATGCGATATATGTAACTGCACTTACATCCACGTTGTCTTCTTACGTCGCAGATTTAGGACCAGTTGCGGGAAGAAAATGCCAATACGACAGACGTAAGTGTAGATGTCGCTGAACCGAGGGCCTCGCCGTCTAAGGCATGAGTTTTGCGGCAGTTCGCTTGCTGGGATTGTGGGTTCGAATCCCGCCGGGGGAATGGTTGTCTGTCTTTTGTGAATGTTGTGTGTTGTGAGGCAGATGTCTCTGCGTCGGGCTGATCGCTCGTCCAGAGGAGTCCTACCGAATGTGGTGTGTGTCTGAGTGTGATCGTGAAGTCTCGATAATGAGGAGGCCTTAGCCTATTAGGGGCTGTTGCGCCATCAGAAAATGAAAAATATTTAGCTGTCACAATACGAATAGCGGTGCTGCATATATGGGATTTACTATATTAAATGTTGTGTCTAAATACGGATACCGCATTAACAAAAATTTTCTTTTGACTGTATAATCCATTTGTGATAGTACCACCGCAAAGCAAAAGTGAATTGTTTCTTACATACTTGAGTATTCCTGGAGTTTATCGAGCACTGTTGACATTATGATATAGGTGATTTACCAGTTAGATGAACTAAATTTCACTTGTACTGGCAAGTAGAAAGGCCAAGGCAAATGACAGTTTATGTTGGCAACATGCATATGTATGGTACAAATCACTAGTCTGTATCTGTCTCCACTAACAAATTAACAAACTAAAACTCTTTCTTCTGGTTGTGGATATCCTCTCTCCTGCTTTCTGCATGGCCGGCACATCTAACTAACACGATCTGTACATCCACATGCATCCATTGCCAACCGGTGTCAGTTATTCAGATTAAACACACTTTTATTTAGTTATGTGCAGATATTAAAATTTTAATTTACGCTTAAATTGTATTTCAAGATATTTGAATTTTTATTCCGTTAAAACGTCTACTTTTGAATGAGCCGAGCTTTATTTGCCTTACTTCTTCTGAAATGCTGCCCGTGGGTCTGTTAAAAGTTTTGGACGCTAGCTATTTTTTTTCCAATGACGCAACAGTCGCTAGTGGCCCAGGCCCTCCTCACTGTCGAGGTTTCACGATCACACTCAGACACACCACAGTCAGTAGGACTCCTCTGGACAGGTGATCAGCCCGAAAGAGAGACCTCTACCTGACAACAGACAACGTTCATAAGAGACAGATATCCATCCCCCCCGGCGAGATTCGAACCCACAATCCCAGCAAGCGAATGGCCGCAGACTCAAAGCCTTAGACCGCGCGTCCACTGGGATCGGCTGAGAACTAAATTTATGGTTTAAAAGTTCTCCTAAACAAAATATCACACTCTATTACAACTATGTAAACAACAAGGCAAATTATAATAAAGTGTAATAAAATTTGTCTTCTCCTAACCGCTGTGGTGCGTGTGAGTATTATTGTAGTTGTTAATACTCGTAAATATGTTGTAGGCGAAAGCACTTGCCTCGGGTCAAGACCCAGAATTCACGTGTCACAGCAAGGTACTGGCAGTATTTACCAATGCAGATGAGTCATAGTAGCACTTATATACGGACGCATCTTATGAAGTGTTCTCGGCCCCTTCCGATATATCAGCGACCTTTATCCAGTGAGATTTCTCAGAATATAATTTCAGTGCGAAGCTCAATAAAATAAATTTGCTCCAAAGCGTCGTCAGGACGATGTACCTTGTAGATGTCTTGTGTAAGATTTTCCAAAATATAGTTTCAATAAAATGTTAGGACCCTCTCTGTTCTCTTGGCGTGTCTGATCTCTTTCCTCAGTAACCCTTTCCAAAATATAGTTTCAATAAAATGTTAGGCCCCTCTCTGTTCTCTTGGCGTGTCTGATCTCTTTCCTCAGTAACCCTTTCCAAAATAAGGCTTCAGTGAACTGTTAATACCAGTCCTGCCTCAGCCATTCTCATCTCTTCTGTTCTCGTATTGTTCTCTTCATTAACACTATCCGAAATAAAACTTCAGTGGAATATCAACATCACTTCTGTGTAAGGCGTTGTGAGCTACGACGTTATGTCTTGTGGTTTTCTTCAGTGACATCTTTCAAAATAAACGTCATTACACCTTCTCAGCCCATCTTGTTTTCTTCAGTAAAATTAAAATGTTAATCAATATTAAATTTGTGTAAGTCCTTCAGAAGTTTCTAACAGCTTCCTTCAGTATAAGTTTCCAAAACAAGATGTCTGTAAGGCACTCGTTAATACCTCTTCCCCACAGGGGGCTGTGCTTTCTCCTGTTACATTTCGTAGTTTAATTTTGCAATATTCCCAAAACAAAAATGTTATCAAATTGTTGGTGGATGTGAATTTCCCCTAAAAGAACATCTGGCGCTCTATCATGGTACTCGATCTCTCCATGCAAGTAGTCACACTGTAGATATGCAGCTACAGCACGGACCCTTCTTGACTTATCTTTACAGTCAACGACATATCTCGTTTCGACGCAACGCTAAACCAATTCCCTAGCCCAGTCTTCAGGTGACCGTTAATTCATGTTCATTATGAAATTCTTCCGAAATTTCAGTCTCACGAAATCTACCATAATAGCCAACAGTGAGCCAGTTTGATCCTGATCACTTTCCCACAAACTATTTCGGAAGCATCACGTTTTACATTTCAGTGTCGTTGGCCACAAAATGGTCCGGACGAATGTCATTAGCATCGCATCGATGTACGACTTTTAGGTGGGGCAAAAAGATCATGCACTGAATGTTATATTAGGAAGGAAAGAAAGGAGACAGCCTGCCTGTTAGAAGTGTAGAAGACTGGAGGAATTAAAAGCAATATAAAGATGCACGTTAAATTTAGGCAAAGAGGGTATCGAACATATTCTGCTAAGCTGTCCAGAAACAACAGAATTTAGAACGGAATTTCTAAGCAACATATGCCCGAATATGAATGAGGAGGTAGCTGGCAAGGAAATATAATTTCGTACCAAGAAAGCACCTACCCCAATGTAGGGGCGAAGTTAAGAATGAGTAAAGCTCTATGGCTACTGCAGCCCTTTCCGTGCCTTCATGGCATGTTAAGGCTGAAGCCTACCTTTTTAACTTTTCTGATTAAATATTTGTTATAGATGTAGGGGGATATTTAGCAAACAAAAATGTAAGATTGAAAATATGCAAATAATAAATGTATGTAATGTAAAGGGTTGTAATCAGCAGGTAGTATCAAAAAAGTTAAGATATAAGAAGGGAATTATTATTATTATTATTATTATTATTATTATTATTATTATTATTATTATGAACCTACGGGCTCCATAAGATGCGAAAAACTTCATGAACATCTGAGGCAATATTAGCTTATTAAGAACGGCTCTGCAATATGTAGTTAGTTATTGTCCAATATTACATATTATATATTATTACTATTATTTTTATTATTAACTTCGGGTCCCATACAAAATGCAGAGAATTTCACGAATAGCTGAGCTACTATTAGCTTCTTAAGAAGGATACTGCCACATGAAGTTATTGTCTATTATTATTATTTATATTAATATATTGAAACTACGGTTCCGTAAAATGCGACAAACTTCATGACTAGCTGAGGAACTATCAGCTTCTAATAAGGACTCTGCAATATGTAGTTAGCGTTCATTGTTTTATTGTCATTATTGTTGTTGTTGTTGTTGTTGTTGTTGTTGTTGTTGTTGTTGTTAACTTCAGGTCCCACAAAACACGGGGGGTTTCACGAGAAGCTGAAGAAATATTAGCTTCTTAAGAAGGACTCTGCAACGTGGAGCCAGTTAGTGCTTAATATTATATATTTATTATTATTATTACTAGTACTAGTAGTATTATTATTAAAACGTAGATCGTCGTAAGTACTAAAGTACTGACGTATGGCATCCACTTCCGCAGCAGGAAGAGAATGTGTGAAAACCACTAAGACAAAATCAGCTAGAGTCTTGAATGAGTAAAATCCAATTCACAACTTGGCAGTCTTATTTCATTTTATTATTACATTCCCGTACCTTTAAGTGGTCATTGTGAATAGGTTTCTCCACACAATTCTGTATGCACATCTTATAGCCCTGTCGGGAAAAGCGTTCAGCCTGTCGTAATAACTTTATGACCACAGCACATGTAACTGATTTCTTAGATACGGCATTTACTCCATTCGCTATGTAATAGCACGTTGTAGCAGCCAGAAAAACTTTTCCTGGACAATTTACTTTCACTGAGTAAAGTATTGCCAGGCTTTCTACATGACATTATTATTTATTTGCAACCTGTTGATTTGGTATTTTAAATTATTTCTTTCAAATTACTTACACATATTATATAATATACCTAAGGTATAACCTGTGTCAGTTATTCTTTTACAATAGAACTGATGCATGAAGCAACTGGTAGCAACTGCGCGCATTTTTACTCAAATTAAACATTAATATTATATCACTTTGTGCAAACAAATTTCTACAAATGCAGGCATCTCTCTAAATCTTTCTTATCGGCCACGATAAAGAGTTATTTTAAACGAAAACAAACGCGGCATTTAAGGAGGCAGGCAGACAAGCAAGCGGACAGTCAATGGACGGGTTTCGTGTCGCTTCATCTTTTCGGTCTTATTACTTTTGGGAGTGTTTCTTTGCCGAATAAAAAAATTCGTACCTTTTTGGGAGTGTTTACGCGCCGAAAATAAAAATTCTTGTGTTCGCAGGCCTGTTTGTGCACAAAATGTAAAAGATTCTTTTTTCGGAAGTGTTTGTGACCCGAATATAACACTCATATCTTCGGGAGTGTTTGTGCTTCGAGTATAGAAGTTATTGTTTTCGGAGTGTCTATGCTGTGAATGAAAATTCTTGTAGCAAGTGTTTTTAAAATATACGATGTTTGTAATCTCGAATTGTGTTTTCAGTGATTAGTGTTTTAAAGTGCCCCCGTTGAAACTTAGTGTTCGTTCTGACCGTTTTGTGTTTAATGATGTATAATCTGAATGTGAAAGCCTCTGCAGTGACCTCGTAAGTGCTAGTGCTAGTGACAGTGATAGTGCTAGTGCTAGTGACAGTGATAGTGCTAGTGCTAGTGACAGTGAGAGTGCTAGTGCTAGTGACAGTGATAATGCTAGTGCTAGTGACAGTGATAGTGATAGTGAGAGTGCTAGTGCTAGTGACAGTGATAGTGATAGTGCTGCAGTGGTAAGTGCAGTGATTTTGTCAACGGTTGCAACCATCCAGGGATTACAGCAGTGTGTATCCGAAGGACGACTTCGAACACAGGACCATCGCAAAAGGAGCAACGTGCAGACGGTAACATCGATGGGCAAATAAAGGTAGGTCCCATACACGCACATCGAGGGACAGCGACCATAACAAACGGTGAGTCACGGACGTTTTTCATTCCTGTACACTGTTAGCAAGGGAGACACAAAGGCCCATTAATAAAATCTGCATTTCTCACGTCGACAAAAATCTTCGTTGGTCGTTCGGAGTTAAAGGTTTTACATAATGAAATTTTAACTAACCTAGAAATAATTTGTGTTCGAACGAATGAATGTATTAAGGGTTAAACTGAATTTGATAACATTGGATATTCCTGTGACTAGGCACAATGCTCTATTACACTAGGCAGGTCTCTTATTAACATGGCAAATTACTATCCATAATCAGAAGGCGAGCTAAACGAAACGTCGTTTATTGGACTGCGTTTTGTTATCCTTTGATTTCCGGATTGAATGGAGCGTCCTGTGAACACGATGCGTTGGATCTGCAGTTTCTGTAGAAGAAGCCGTCGACGTTTCTTTTTGTTAATGCTGCAGATTTATTCTACACGAATCTACTATCAAAACTTTCGTAATTTTCAGAAACAAGTTAGAAAAATGCGTCTCTTAGGAGCAGAACTGAATGTGTTAGAAATGGTTAGTTCTGTCACTAGCAACCAGATGTCGTGGCATTACAGTTGTTAATGCTATTTAATTGCTGTCCGAATACTTCAGGCCTCCTCCGCTTGACCAATTACCATTTTCATCCACATTACTACACTTTTTTATTTGCCGGTTGAATGGAACATATTTTTAAACTGATAACTATTTAAGTATATAGAATCGACGTTATTTTAGCACATGCCTCAGGGAGGGATGGTGACAACGATTTGAATATATGACAGAAATCAGGAAGGGAGGGAAACAATTAGGTAACACCTAAAATACGACATGGCACGCAGATGGATAGCGCCCGTGAGCTCATTTGATTTCCATGCTGGAAATAAAAGAAAAAAAAACGCCATTTCAGGACGATAAATTTACGTTGCGCCTTCAACGCAAGATGTTGAACTTTAATTTTTTCTCGACGAGGGACCAGAAATGATTCGTTGTACTGTGTCTTCATCCGCGACAGTCAACGGCATACGGCTTTATCGTAATTTTCGTTGCATTGTCTTTCTTTAAAGGATTGATATCGTAATGAACAACTAATATACAAAATGTACGTGCAGGAGTTCCATGAAGAAGAATTTATGGAAGAATGGCTTACTGAAGCCAAAATAATACGTTTAAATACCTCGCTGTACCTACAAGAAGATGTATTAACAAGAAATTCAAGATTGTGGATATCACGGTAAGCACCTGTTTCCACAGTGTTCGTATTTACAAACTGTACTTATTAGTGTTTTTACAGTGGTTGGCGCTTTCGCGTAATCGCGAAACGCAGCTTTGTGTTTTTTGTGTGTGTTTTGTTTTTTTTTTTTTGTTTCAGGTCCCGCTCAGAACCTGTGCCTCACCGTGGCGAGCGGGTGGAACAAGGAACGGTGCATTCCTAACATTGCTATTATCACGTGACAGAACTGTTTGTACTATTTTAGGTGGCTACTGTTATAATTCCACAATCATATATTGGATTTGGCTGCAGCTTTCGCAACATTTGTGCGTCCACATACAATAATTTGGCTCTGGATAAATTTAACGTTTACAGTCCTTATAGAAATATTGAAGACTTCAGTTCACATCCGAATTTAAAATCCTAGACTTTATTTTCACAAGGTCTACATGAATTTTTTACATTCTTCTCCATAGTTATTAGTAAAAATATGACGAAACTTGTGTCAGCTATGAGATTAATATTTATCGCATTTTGTCCGCATTGTTCATTCTTCCTTTTATTACCGATGTACAGGCCGTCACATAAATCTGACTATTTGGCGTAGCACAATTAGGTCTTCAGATATTTCTGATGTAATATTTGATGAGCTAGTGAAAGGGGTTTGATCAGATTTTAAGTTTAGGACATTTATTTGAATATACCTTAAATATCATAGCTTAGAATATTTTCTGGAATAAACAACAATTTTTTGCACATGTAAATAAGCCTACATTGTACTTTGTTAAAATAGTAAAGTTGTCCCCCTTCATGTCATTAAGGCATACAGGACAAGCAGAGTTAGAGCTGCACTCACTCTTCCCCTCGCCACTAGGTGTAGGTGAGTGATTAACTTCACGTCCCGGCTGCTTTACTAGATTGAAGGGACCCTGGTATCCACTGTTTGGGGGGTTGGTTGGGACCCAGACCCGATCTGGACGTTTCTGGAGAAAAAAAAGCCCCTTCCCTTACTGGGATTTGAAGTTCTGGAAATAGGCGAAGTATGAGATTTGTCTGATTTCCTGCAGTTCTTTTATAAAACGTACGGCCGTATACAGTAAAAACTCACAGGGAAACAAAAAAAAAAGCACACATCTGCTTCTGTCCTTAATCATTGTTCATATGGACATTAAGAGTACTTTTGTTCTTGTCTGTACCATAACGTCCTTACATTTCACATCTTCTGAAAGCTATGACGGAGGCAAAAGTGGAAGGGAGAGTGGAATCTGCCATACTGTTGCTGGATATCAGCAGGTCTGTATTGCTGAAATGACTGCTTAACCACAACGTACGTAAATGGGAGTCACGCTAAATTTCAAAACCATGGGTCAAAGATAAAAATCGCAAAGAACACATATTATTACCGTATTGGTGAGATTTTAGACGTGTTTAGATCAGTAATCAGTATTCAAAAATGTGAAGCGGGTAATTAAAGAGTGGGCATGGTGCCGGTGTGTTCGTCGCACACGTAAATGGAGATTAAACCAAGGAAATTTTAAATGAACAGGCCGGTACTGAAGAAAATTTGACAGTTGGCCCTAAAATCTACAAAACGCTGAAAAGAAACTTTTTTCGTGCAGTATAAAATGTTAACCAATATTCCGTTTCTTTCAAATCACTGTTGCTAAGTGTCTGAATTGAGCAAATGAGGGAATGCACCGTTCCTTGGCCAAACAGGATAGGTTAGCTGCAGATGTTACTTCAAGTATCCTCCATGTGAAGGAAATTTCTGGGTCTCTCATTTCTCCGACAAATCCATTAGAATCCATTAAAAAACTGCCCCTTATACCGCCTGATGGCTGATCGCCTTCCTCATCGGACACATTGCAAATATCTGGAAATTTGCGCTGGTGGAAACACTAGCAAAGCAGTAGGAACTGTGTTATAAACCTTGTGGGAACCAACAAAGTTTTTCAGCCACTGCTATTATCGTATCACCATCACATGCAATGTCCCATAGATCCAGTTTTATCTTTCCATTTGCTTTTAGGATTTTCCAGTGAACATTTTCCAAGTGGTCCTTTTACCAAATTTAATTAACGTAACGCATACTGTGACTTGGATACAAACCACGATTCAGGCGCAAATAATATGTACGCTTCCATAAAAGGGGCGTTTTACGCCATATCTTCCCAAAGTTAATTTTATCCAATTTAGATGTATTTTTTCTAAGCAACCAGGTGTTGTATATTTACACAATTTTGCGTATGTGTAGTTCGGCGCTACGTGCATCTGCTGACTTTCGGTTTACTGTACAAATGTTCTAATAACTTTCTCAAATAGTCTTTGTTTTAAAAATGGTTTTGTAGACAAAAGGTGTCATGCCATATTGACGTTTCAAGGAAGTGTGTATTCGCCTGAACCTGTGTGCTAGACGACAGTGAGCGATCGGTGGCCCGGTGTGTCAGCCTTGTTCCCGAGGAAGGGACAACAGCTCCAGAATGGGTGCTGTGCAGTAGGGAAAAATATTTACGGGAATGTCGCCACGATTTCTTGGGCATCACTTAGTGGCCGATCCAATCCGGCCCCTCTTATTTCAGCGTTTCGATGATAATTTGGTAAGCCAAACAGATATTTATATGTTTTTTAGCTTGTGTAATGAATGTGTTTTAATGATTTAAAATCACCAAAGCAATTTCTGTTTTATAAATACTGTATTCAGTTTTGTTTCCATGACATATAGTTCACATAGTCAAATAGGTTTCAGTAAGGGGAGTTTTGATTGCTGTAAGCGAAATCTTTGTTCACATACACATATGTGTATCCAGCAGATGAAGAAGTTCCTCTGCAACGTCAAGAATTTCAAGTTGATTCATCTGTTTGGTACCAGTAAATAAATGGGGATGTCCCATACATCAATGTGTGCATTTCCGTGCTGACTATTGCATCATCATCGGTGTTGTATGTTGTATTATTTTCTGTCACTGTTTTAATGTTTTTCACTGTTGTACCCACTGCTTATTTTTTCACTCGCACACAATTTTTACATATGTTGCTGCATAATTTCTTTCATTGCAGTTCATTCCCACAAGACTGTTCTGGTCACTTGTTAGTTGTCCTATCGCAGTTGTATGTATAATGCAGTACTTTGCATTGAAATGTGCCTGGCTATAAACGACTTAAATACGTGTGGGTTGTTAGTGACTACAATACAGCACGACAGGTTGAAATGCTGGTTGGCTTTTCTACGGACTCATCTACCGCCAGTTGGGTCTTAGGCTCCTTTTCCACGAGCGGTTTTTAGCAGCGCTGCGCACGGCTGCGCTACTAGGGCTGCCCTGGTTCAAAGGGACGTATTTCCACGAGCGTGCGCTTGTGTCAAGGCCACGGCGCTGGTAACGCTGCCAGCTGCGGGGACCAGCGTTGTCTCCCAGGCTGGCAGCGGCGGTTTTGTGCAGCGCTGCTAGGTGAGAGGCATTGTGAACAGTCGTGCCGTTTCCACGATCGGCTCTGTCACGCGCTGCTCTGAGCGGGAAGTTGCTGTTCTGTGTCATCTAGGTCGGACTTCTCAAACAATGTCGAAGCACTCAACTCTTCAGTCATTCGACACGGAATTATTTACTATTAAAGTAGCGCAGCTGCCAGCCATTTGGGAATTCACATCGTCTTATTACAGAAATAAATAAGAGAAAACGTACGCAATGAAGACACTGTGCAACGAACATATTGAAAACTAGTCTTCATTTTTATAAATTCTCTCTTGCAACAATCCAAGCGCAAGAACGTCTTCCTCTACGTCCCTTACGTCGACCGACTGCTGCTCGAGGGAAACAGGGCAGCGACCGGAAGCGCCGCTCGTGGAATCAGTTGCTGTCCGTGATAGCAGCGCCGACGGGTGTCGCTTCATCGGCATGTTAGTGCGGCTGGTCGTGGATAGATGGCCTCAGTTTACTTGGCCAAGATATATCGTCGAGATTCCATTTGCAATGTATAGCTGGTGCATAAATCGCTCCAGGTATTACCATGTTACGATCCAGTGTGCGAGCCAGGGTCTCTTTTTTGCATAATTTCTCCCCACTGTTTCAGCCCCCAGACCCGCGGTCAGGTATAGTATGTAAAGTCGTGACGTAGCGTATCACGTGGTGTTGTTGTGAGAGTTGAGATATGAGCTGAGTTGCGAAGCAGTAGGGTTTGTGATGACCAGTCAGCTGTAGTGAGTTCTTCATTTCGCGATTAACGTAGATTGCAGTTTATTTAATAAGGATCTGCCTGGACGTATACAGAGAAGTACATCCGCGATGACTAGGTTAGACATGATAATGGTTGCGGAAGATGTGTATAAATTCCGTTTCCTAGGTTACAACTTCATAGTCTTTGTTATAATCAAATTGAATCTGACGAATTTGCAGTACAGGGGGATGTTTGAGCCTGGTTAAGTAGTTAAACTGTGCTGGTGTCAGTACTGTCGGAACGATCAGTGGAAGATTGATTTTACATTTCTGTGCTGTCTTCTTTCTAAGCAATGAAACAAAGTGTGTCTGGTCTGGAAATTCATGTAGGAAGTTCACATGTATGAGCGCTTTTCCCAAAATGTGTTAGGGTAGTTATGCTGTATTTTAAACACACCTGAAATTTGCTTAAAATTGTAGACACTTTTATACATGTAATTAAAACAGCTTCCCATCAAACTGTACAGCATGCATGACAAATATTACAGTTAAAGAAAGCAAACTTAACCCTAGGCTATTTGAAATGTATATAGAGAAAAGTAAATTAAACCCTACAGGTACAGTATACCAAACTACTTTATATTTTTGTTGGCACAATTGAATGACACTGGCTTGCAGTATCCACATATTATTTGACGTACAAAGCATGATGTGACAGGAACAAAAGAATGTGTAGGTGAAGAACAGGTCATACAGGTCTGTCTAGTATATACAGATACTAAAAATTGTGCCATGCCCTACCACACACTTGTTTTTAATCCCAGCACCCTAATCATTTTCACTGAGGAATACAAAAGTCATTGAGAGAAACCCCAACGCACATGTGTTTATTCATCATTAATTTACATACTACCTATCATGATATGTGTTCTTAGTTACACTAACCCCATTTTTTCATAAGGTTTTAACTTTGTACATCATGGTTTCACTATTTGTGGGATTTTTCAAGAACATAACCCCTGTGAGTGGTGTGAGTTTGCTGTACCAGTACATACTGGAACTGTTCATTACTTAACGTAATATTAAACAATATGTTGAGTGTCATGCACATGTTGTGTGTGTAGTTATTTCTATATTTTTCATTTCTTATGTCTTATGGTACTTGCAAATTTGTTGTAATTATCAATCCATTTTGACAGTGACACTATTTCTGACACATTTGTAATGTAGATGTAATCATGGGTAACATAGGATTGTGAAGGGTATGTAGTTTTGCATGATTGCTTTTGTGTTGCAGTTGCTTGACACAGTTATAGTACTGTGACATGGTTGAATGTAACACCAGTGTTTGTAAAAAATGTGCCTTAATTTATGGTAATGTAATGGAATTGTTTTTATGGAATATTTGTCAGGGGTTTGGATCACATCTGCTGAAGGATGTTTTCATCAAGGCATTTCTTAAATGGAAGGCTAGTTATGAAGGGCAGGTGGAACATAAAAATGACACAGAAGAAACTAGGCAGACACCAAATACAGAGAGACAGCAAAATTCCATAACATTCTTGGTTACCATATTGTGAAGTTGCTGTGTATAGTTAAAACTGGCAATGTGACTTATGTGAAAATCTAACAACAAAATTGGCAGTGCTTGGTTGTCGTTGAAGTACAAGAGAAGTGACGTACGGGTGATCTGAGGTTCACATAGTGATGCTAATAAATATGTTGGTTTTCTGGAATATGATTGATGTATTGTAGATTTGTATTTAGATGCAAGTGTTTAGACAAGCTTGTTGCCTCCCATCTACCAACCTACACTACATCATATCCCAGAAAACTAGTATCTTCAAATAACAGATATGTTTTTGCCGAACCATAACATGAACGTGTTAGACATTTGCACAAGTAAAGATGAATGGCTTATTATATTATGAAAAATGATTTGGGTCTCTAATAATTTATACATATACGTGTGTTTATGTATCAAATGACAGTACTAAAATGTTTGAACTAGAAACTGTGAGTACATAGCTCAGATTTTGAGACTCTGCTCACATAATATGATATTGTCTTGCTTCTTGGTTTATTTTATTAACACTGTATCAACTGTATAGGTTATGTAGCAACAAAGGAAAAATGACATGAACTATTTTAAGACATTTTACCAACTTGATAAAACTGGGACATGTCTGTCAGACAGGTCACAAAGTGTCTCCTTTTTGTCCCCAAGATCCAAGTCAGATTTTTTGTGAACAGCTTTAGCTAGTCATTTGCTTGTGTCTTTCTTGCTCAGTATTTTCACTGAAATTGGTTGTGAGCACTAATGAGAGTCTAGTAGTCCTCTTTTATGTGTGAGAGGTTTGGGCTGTGATTCTCAGCTCCAGTCACAGCTGAGTGTTTTTGTGGGTTCCCTCAGTTTCTCGAGGCAAATTCTGGTATAGGAACATCAGATAGTCAATAACAATTGCTTTCCACATTGTGTAGGTTTGTTCAGTGCTGTGTAAGGTGTGCTTTCAGCACATGAAAATGTAACTTAGAAATCATTATCATAAATGCATGTGCAGTATTTGTGCCTGTGAATAGAACTGCTGAAGATAAATTTGTCTTCTACCGTCCATTACTGAGCGGTATAGCATTGTGACTAGAGCTTTGCTGAATTTGGGAGTTGTCATGTTAATATTGTGGTGCAGTAACTACGATCGTGACTGGGGTGTTTCAGGTTTTCATCAGACTGTGCAGCATGTTACTTGAAATAATATGTTGAGATGACACATCCACATTGTGTTGTTCAATTACAGATGCATTTTTTTCATTGAAAATGGGGCATATTCCATTACTTCATACTTATTTGCATGTTCTTCATTACAGTTCGGTAACATACTCGCCCACCTACAAGCACTTTTTTTAATGTAAAAGTTTTTTAAAACTTTTTACCTTTAGTTTTCTATATTCACTCTTTTATTATATGTACACCAAAGTACTCTTGTGTTAAAATCCTTTTTTTTTTTCATTTTCTAGATACATTTATAACGTATTATTACATGTTAAGGTGGAGATCTCGCACCTATTGGAGTGTTAAGTGTGTTTTTTAATACTCTTAATCAGGGCCTGATGATGGCTTAATAAGCCAAAACATGTAGCCTATTTCAGCCTACTCTTTGGGTTGAGTATGACTGTTTTGAGTAAAAAATATATCTGTAATGAAATAATATGATCAAAGTGAGTATTGTTGTTGCACTCCATGCTCATCCTAATTTATCATTCATCTCCTCCTGTCATTTGGTGTTGTATGATGTTGATGACACATAATTAAATGAAGAAATGACAAATGTATGACCCCACATGAACTGTCTTTCAGCACTTCTGATTCAAGCGTGTCAGCATAAAAGAAGTAGTAATTAACGAGATGATGTCACAAGTATTGCCAAAAACCTCATTCTGCTATTAGATGCTGTCACCTAATTAACAACACCAACATATTAGCAGTGTTAAATATTGATGTTCTCCTGCTGATACATTTCTGCTATGTGGTGATTTGTTTGGTGGTGGTGGTGGTGGTGGTGGTGGCGGTGGTGGTGGTGGAAGTATGGGCATGAGAATTTATAAGTATAAGTAAAGTTGTGCACCAGACATTACTGTGGATGGCGTGAAGACTTCACCTGACTCATGAAGAAACCCGAAACATTTCATATGATAGCCAGCGGTTCGCCTGTATTGTGCATGTAATATCAGTGGCAGACATAGCTTTGGGCTCGGTGGACTGAAGCATGGTGTAATGTCCACCCCATTAGTGGACTAAAAAAGATTGAGAGTAGTGTCAACTTTGAGACTGTTGCTAGGTGTCTTCCAACACTACACACACATCTGATTATAGGTGGTGGTGTCATTTGCTATAATGGTATGGTTTGGTAACCATATTTTCTCCCACAGAAGTATGCAGCAGTCAAAGGCTCCTTTCTGTGAGGATGCTGACCAAGGCATGTCATTGAAATATATCTTCAGCGCACTTGATGCTGAACCAAGGCTTGCGGTTCGGGACAGAAATGTACCTGTATATGCTAAACAGAGTTATGGATCAACAGCATGTGGAAAGGAGAACCAAATTAGTGGACAGATGTCACACTCCAGAAGGCCATTGCCAAAGAATGTGAATGTAAAAAATAAAGGAGGAAATTCCGTAAAGACAGTAAATGCACCTGGCACTGAAACATTAAAAACAGAAGCACAAGCATTGCCTGAGGAATTTCTGTATGTTTCTGAATATAGCAGTAGCATAATTGAATACTTGCAGGGAATAGAAAAAGAGAAACATGTTCCTAGAAATATTCATAGTAAGTATGCCGCAAATCACAGTATTGTAGTGGACTGGCTGACTCGTGTTCAGCACAGACTTGCTTTGCCAGGATGTACATTGCACACTGCAGTGAGTTTGTTGGATACAGCCATTTGCATGAAGAAGATATGCACACATGAGCTTCAGCTGGTTGCTTGCACTGCATTATGGATTGCAGCAAAGTGTGATAAGAAGAAGGTGGTGCCTGGAGTTTCCATTTTCTGTAGTCTTTCTGAATTTAGTTTCTCTAAGGTTGATATGTGTGCTATGGAGGTGACCTTACTGAATCTTTCGGATTTCAGTCTCCATTCTGTCAGTCCACTGACTTTTGTGTCGTATTATCTCCATACACTGTCAGTTAAAAGTGATAAGGTTTACTATATGTGTAATTACTTGCTTGATATGATATATCAGGACATTAATTTTTCTACAAAATGCCCATCCTTGCTGGCTGCCGCTGCAGTTTATGCTGTGCTTGAGATTTACCACAAGCAAGATCTATGGAAGGGAAAGGAAAATATGAAAGGATTTTATACATCAGACAAAATACAGACTATATCAGACATAATGTTGACTGAACTGAAAAACAGTGGGAGTGATACAGGTCCTTTTAAAAAATATAACAGCTCAAGGTATAACAGGCTGAGTGCTGTTTTGTGTGATTTGTTTAAGTCACGCTACAGTTATATTTAAGGTCACAATGCACGGTTGTAAGAAGTTCTCTTGGGCATGATACAATACGGACTATGTTTAAGGGAAAATTATAATTTGTATTTAGTTTTTCTGATACCATATGCTGATGGCTCGTAAATTTTGGAGATTTTTAAGGTTTGAGGCAGAGTCATCAATTTGTACCAGCGCCTAATGCTCCTTGCTACAGTGAATTTGTTTCATATAATATTACTTATTTATGTATTGTGTTTGTAAAAAATGAAATTATTTATTGCATTTTATGTAGTATATTTTTAAATTGAAGACACTGTGTCTGTTATTGAAATTGCCAGGATAGATCAGTTATGTGAGTGTCCATCAGCTGAATAATTGATGTTTGATTAATTTATTTTGGGTTGCAGCACCATAGTCTGGTAGAAATTTACCATTTTGGTGGAGCCTGCTGCTTCCAGCTTCGGGGCAGAAATGGATGCAGTAATTTCCTCCAAAATGTTGGCAGTTTCCTACCAGACTACCCAATGTTTTGTCCCAGAAGTTGGTAATCTTCATAGTCATTGCTGTTGGAACTTGAAATCTAACAGGGATTTTTCACTTTGCTGTTGCATCTGGATCAGCCCTGGAGCCTAGTCGGTCCCCTGCTGGATACCAGTGGCTTTTACCATGAGGGTTAAAGAGAAGCATATACCTGACCACTTATTCCATCTTTATGGTATGGTGTTTAAGAATGGAGACAGTGTTTACAGTTGTATGTAATGTATTTTAAATAAATCAGACTGATATAATTTATTTCATTTTATACAGAAAATTCTTCAATTTTTGTTGTACCCAGGGCTGTAGATGAGTTCCCCACAAACCCAGCAGAACAATGGTGGTGGTGGTGGTGGTGGGGTGGGGGGGCGGCAGACCGCTACAATTTGTAATGGGCTTGTTCAGGTTGGAGCCTGTTTGTGTGACAGAAGGCAATATTCTGGATCCCTGTCATGAGATCCAGGAGTAAATTTGCTAATCATTATAGGGGGAGCCCTGGCCGACCATATGTGGTACTGGTCCTATCCATTACTAAAAAATTGTGTTGTATACCTCACCTGGCAGGGGTACTTTTCTCTTTGTCATCATATGGATATGGGAGGGCTGTTTCCACAGTGGCCAGAAAACAGAGCTGACTACTCACCTCCAGGCTATATCGTCTGCACAATATTTGTCATTCTCTTCAGTCTTGGCAGGTGAATAACAAAGGATACCTTGAAATAAGCTATGCCTGTTACTGATGCATCATACATAGTCATGCTGTTGTTTCATTTGGCGCTGTATAACAAAATAGTTAATGCATTATCATTAATATCCTCTGGAAAAAGAGGTAAATGCACACAATTGGAAACAATTTCTGCTTGTAGTTTGAGACGACTGAGTATCCAGAGTCTGAAGAGTGGATTTACCACAGCAAGACTTATTAAGCAACATACAGTTATATCAACTGACCATATGACTCCAGAAATTAAGCTTCACTTAATTACTCCGTTATGTGAGCTGTGGACAGCAAGTGCAGATAACATCCCATTCCATGATCCTTTCTGGGCTTTCTATTGGCCAGGAGGACAAGCTATTGCCAGGTAATTAAATAAGACATACACGTGCGTGCATTGTGACAGTCATAGCAGAACACATACAGGAGGGATAAGAAATGCATACAGTATTTTGTATGTAGCCTTAACTGAAGATGTGAGTTTCATAAGATACAGACATAGGCATAGATGGAAGAAGGATATTAAAATGGGTATTAAATAACTAGTGTGTGAGGTTGAGGATGTGATTTATCTGATTCAGGACAGGGACCAAGGACAAGACTTCTGTTTACACAGTAATGAAGCTTCAGATTCCATAGAAGGCAGGAAACCTTGAGTGACCATTATCCTTTCAGTCCATGGAGTTGATTAATCTTGAAATTAAGTGAAATGAAATGAAATAAAATGAATAAGTATGGGTCGAGCCCTTGTGGTCCCGATGCACATAGGCCTTTAACAGGCCCTATGTGCCCCCTTACTAGGTCCAAGTCATGAGAACCCTGTCCTTTTAAAGAAGTTCCAGATCGCCCCCAGACTCAGACCTTAAATGTCCTCAGGGTCCAAGAAAAAGGATCCCAGATAAATATGCCTGAGTGTCGCCAAGGCTTCACACTCAAACAACACATGGGCTGAAGTTTCCTCCCAGCCCCACATTTCCTACACAAGGGACTATCCATCAGCCCCATTATGTGAAGATATCTTCTCAGGGTGTTATGACCAATGAGAAGGCCAATAGCTACCCTGGATTGCATCCTATTAAAGGACATTAACGTGGTGTTGGCAGCAGTACGAGGGCCTGAGATCAACTCTCGAGCCTGTCTCAGAGTGCCAACCAGACCATGCCATTGTATCAAGTGCTGTCTGTCCAAACAGCGCTGAATTTTTTTTCTCATACTCTGCTGTGAGACCCCAACGCCCGGCTCCAGACCAACAAAGTGGTGAGCAGAGCCTTGCTTTGCGAGCTTATTGGCAATTTAATTTCCACATATCCCTGAATGTCCAGGGACCCAAAAGAGTCCCACAGAATGGTAAGTGGAGATATCATCCCATGCCCTTTGGCACAGTCATACCAAAGGAGATGTTTTCACAGCTTGTAATGATTTCAAGGCTGCTTGACTATCAGAGCAAATACTAATGTATTTCTCTGATCTGACATTATTTGGAATTTCATAGACACAGGCCAAGGTAGCATAAATCTAGGCCTGGAAAACAGTGACATGTTTTCCCAGACAGATACTGAGCCTCCTACCCAAGGATTGCCCATAGACTCCGGCCACAGCCTCCCCTTCCTGCATTCTGGACCTGTATACTAGACGAGCCCTTTAACCACAGGTGGGGACACAGGTTCATTAGTCCAGTCTTTTCTAGTGACAATAGTGACCCTGTACTTGGGTTCAAAGCTATATGTTGGCCTGATAATATCATTCCCCATACTAAATATGGGATCCAATCTTTGAAACCGCTTTAATATAGTACTATGACCATGATTGGGGTGTAGGTAAGACCAATACCAGAAACTCCAGGGTCGACACACAGCTGCCCTTGCCTCACCCTCTACCACCAAATCAAATGGTGGTAGACAAGTGAGTACCTCCATGGCTCTCGTTGGTGTAGTGCACATAGGCCCTGTTATCCCCAGACAAGGAAGTCTCTGGATTATACTTAGCTGTTTTTTGGCACTGGCTGTCTGATTAATCTTAACAGAACAACTCCCAGTGCTTCATCATCATTTCATTAAGGGGTGAATGTCCTTAAGCCAGCTGCAGCTGTATCCATTTTTATACGTGAATGTGATAGTTCTTTGCACTTAGTTGTATTTATTTAAAAGTTTATGAGGTATGCTAGGTTGCAGTGTGGAACTGTGATAACTTAGCCAGTAAAGTGGCTGTCAATGGGTTGGATAAAAAGTCTGTGTTTGCACGAGGGACAGGAATTTTTCTCTGTGCCACCACATCCACATTAGCTTTGTGGTCCACACAACCTCCCATCCGGTCAGTACTAATAATGTTTCAGGATGAAAGTGTCCATAGCCACTTACCTGCTTGTAATGTTATTGGTAGCAGTTGATGCACCAATCTTTACAACACATATGGAAGTCTTTCCATATTGTTTAGAATTTTGTTATTTGACTCATGGTCTGCATACTTAATACTGTACATGTAAACATGGAGTGTTTTTGCATTTCTTGGGTTGTTTCATTGTTGTTATTGCTTTAGTGTATTAAATATAACAAACTGTAATCCTCTTAATCGTTCTGGGACACCTATGCTTTTATTCGTATTGCTGTTCTTATATCATGCATTTTTTTAATCAAGCTTTGTGTTCCTACTAGTTTTCAAATTTGTTTCACTATTTATTTCTTCCATAGGTTACAGTTTTTATCTTGCTTTCCATATTCTTCATGCTTAGTTTCGCTGATTCAGATTCCTGGCTGTTTCAGTTGATCTTTCTTGACCACTTTTTCTTGCTATGGCCAATTTTACTCTATATTCCAACTTCAGGTATCCCTGGGGAGTCCCAGTTACAACAGTTTTCTCAATTTGTATTCATATACGTAATAAGTTGAGTGCCACGGAATGGATTTTCACACAATTCAACATTTTAGAATTTCATGAAAACCTGCACAGCCATTTCAGTTTTCATGTACATCAGACAGTTTTAATGACCACCTACATGAAGAGCTACTTGCATTTCTGCATGCGTGACCGTTTCTATCCCTACCATACACACGTGCACCCGCACATAATTTCTCTGGTGCTTAATTTTATTGCTCGGATACAGAGCAAACACTATCAGGATTAAGAGGGTGTTATAGAAGAGTGAACACACCATCATTTTTCTGCATTTCCTAAGTTGTTAGTCCTGTACTGTCTTTATCATTTTAAGAGAGTCTGGCAACGTTAGTCTGGTACCTGGTTGCAGGTATATACTAGATAATCCGCAACTTATGTTGGGCCAACATGTGCTGGATGTAGGAAGTGGAAGCGGAGCATGTGCAATTGCAGCAGTGAAGAGTGGTGCTCTGAGTGTGACAGCAAATGATATAGATCCAGGTATCCTGTAACCCAGATAACTTTGTGAATGCCATTTCATTAACTTTTAATTTCTTTTCACAATGTGACTCTGAAGGCCACATAGCATGAATGGGGTTCCCAATATCTACCTTTTCTAAGCCAAAGATACAGAAACAGATTTTGTTTACATAATCAATGCCAATCTTCCAACAAATCTAGTAGTGTTTGGGAGAAAAATATCTTGTGAAATATTTTCTCTCTCCTTTGTGCAGAGAAATCTGATTTCATAGCTGCAGACTGCAGCTCAACAGTTACTAAATTTGTACAGTACTACGTATTTTTGTTGCAAAGTCAAAGAACAAGGATTAAAATATAATTAGTGTGGCAATATTGTTTTTATGTAAGTGCATCACAAGTGAGTGTACACCATGCTCTTCTCAATATAGTGTAGTTTAAATGGAATATACACTGGAAATTTTACAGTGTGAGGTCTATAGGTATACAGTTTTTCTAACTGGCAGCATCAAACCCCCACAACACAATTTACACTGGATTCAGTTCTGGAAGACACTGATGCAGTCTACCATGTCAGAACCTTTCTGATAAAGGACTTAATGGTATCCATTCTGATGCAATGCACAGTCATGCTGTGTTAAACATATTACTTAATTGTTTTGATATGTGGAACATAATTTGGGACTTGTATGAAGATTGATGAAAGCAGAATACAAACAATTTCAGCAATTAGTAAGTATTAAGAAACAAAAAAGAAGTGATACAACCTGAAATCAGGACCATAAATGGTGTCTTACAGAAAAACACTGCAATAAATAGCTGTCAAATGATCATCGGTGACACCTAGGACTAGGTGGAGATGCCATGTGAGGACACTGTACAAAACAAATTGGGCAAAGACGGACATACATGCAATAAGAGTGCTTATGGGAGAATAAAAATGTGTTCTTCCATGGTCTATTTAAGTATGCAATCTTAATGTTGCTGGCTATGCAGCATTAAATGGGAAGTATGAATGTGAATGGCAGAATTCTGAGGGATGCTCAAAGAAATATTTTTGGCCTGGTTTATCCCTGTAAAGATGAAGGTTCATATAGATTACATATGCATAAAAATTAAATTCCTTCCTCAGAGAGAACAGTCTGTCACCATCATGAAGAGAGCTTGCTTTATTCCATCTGGGGAAATACATTGCCGTTATTGTGAGAATCATACAAAGCACATAAATACACTGAAAGTGTGCTGTTTCTTAATGCTACTGCAGATGGTACATACATATATTACAGAGCTTTAAACAGGTGTGGTACTGTTACAGCATTTGAGTCTATTGACTGAGAAAACTACAGAAATCCTCAATCAGGGTAGCTGGCCTCTGGGCTCAGAACCAAACACTGGATCTCTGTAAGAAGCAAGACAGCTAACCAGTCTACCTCCACATTCAATCAGAGAGCAAGTATACAAGGTTCTAGTACTGTCACAGGACAACCCATCATGACAGAAATGTCAGTGGATGCTGATACCTCTGTCACTTGAAGAAAGACAAGATTTTATTACTTGCTTTTCCTTGCAGTTGCTGCCACTGCAATTAAGATGAATGCCGCTTTGAATGCCGTGAACATTGATGTGTGTACCGAGAATCTTGTCGGGAAGTGCTGTGTTAAATGGAACTGCATTCTGCTAGGAGACATGGTATATGATGCTGAATTCACTGGGCAGTTATTGAAGTGGCTGAATGCCATCAGATGTAAAGGAAAACTTGTTCTGCTGGGGGATCCAGGGAGACAGGCACTAAAAGACATCACGGAGAACTGTCTGACCGAAGTAGCCAGGTATAGGCTGCCGAAAAATGCATGCCTAGAGAACCGAGGTTTCACAGATGCCTCTGTATGGAGGTTTGTATAATATTCTACATAAAATGCCTATGGGACAATTTGAATGCTCATTTGTACACCAACTATTCTAACTTTTAGATTTTACTTTGAATTCTTATTGTATTTTTGGGACCAGAAGTATTTTGTGAATAAAATATTTGGAAAGCACTGTCAGCACACTTCATTTGTTTATAGATTAACACTGTGACGCTGTACATCATGTAGTCTTAATGCATAGTGTGATCCACAAAATGCTGAACATTGCTTATAGCAAACAGCCCATTATGGCTGCTCTTATGCAGCTCCAATTTAAATTCCGATCTGCTGCAAATCACACCAGGCATTTAATTCTGGCACCAAAGCATTTAGGTTCTTAGAACCACCGATACTTTGATGTGAGGTCTGCTATGAAGTATTAATGGCAGGTTCAAAGAACAACTCGCATGACATAGCTCTGTCATTGTGAAAATACTTTATCTGAACAGTGTTCACTGGATAAAAATGATGCATGGTAATTTGGAGGTTGAATAAGGCTCTGTCTTCCTTTCATCTGAAGACAGAGGTAGAACCAACCTCCAGAATATCACACCTTTTTAATCCAAACACTGGTCAGTGTCAGCAGAAACACTTTCACAGAAGTCTAGAATACTGCCTAAAATGAGTGTAATCCAATGTAATTTGGAACATAGGTATTTTTCCAATGTATTCTCTGCCATTTTTCATAACACAATGGTCTTGATATTCATTTATCACATTACTGTGGAGAGAAATCCATTATTTCAAAGTTAAGTACACTACAAATACTGCATAGGGTCAGAAACTACTTTTGCTTTTTTTTCATAACCAACCAGTGAAAGGTGTAATTCTTAATACAAATGAGATCCTTCATACTGTGAACTGTTAAGTGAAGACTTAAAGTTCAGTTCCAGTAATGTTAAGTAAATAATGGAAAAAACTTGTGTATATTGTGTTGGATTACATTAATCAGTATTAAATTTGCTGGGATTATTGGTCTATAGGGAGGATGTTAGGTTGTAGGATAGGTTCACCAGAAGTGGGTATATCGTAGTGCTGCTTCAATGACAAACCAAACTCCTCAACAGTAAATTTTAATATGCTGTAATATAATATGATCAACCCATGCAGGTTGTACAATATGCAGTGCAGTACAGTGCTGCACTATTATGCGCGGATAGCTTGCTCTTGATGAGTCTTGATGCTGCTGGTACAAACGACAAACACACACCGCCGGCTGTTCCGAGGCGGCTTCTTTTATCCTCCCGCACAGTTGAGTGGGCGGAGCTCGTGTGTTGGCAAATCCCGTTGTCACTGGCTAGCAGGCAGGACATTGTTGCCAGAGTGGGGAAGAACGACTATGGATGCAGGTCGGTCATTGCCCTCTGTGCTGTGTTGTGATGACGTTTGGAAGTAGTGACTCCCACTAGCAGTGTCGTGTGTACTTCTGGGGCCCTGTAAAGGGCCACTCTGCATGCAGTGGGATGTTCCCACAGGTCATTGTTTTCCCCTTCCTAGTGTATGTAACTGCTGGAAACACTGCTGGAACTGACATCTTTGAATTGTGTGTACAGTGGTCAGTGATTGTTCCTGAATTTCAAGGAAATCCTTGAAATGATGCCCTTGTACTGGTGATTTCATTCTGGGAACAAGAAGAAACCAGAACGGGACAAATCAGGTGATTAAGCAGGGTGGACGACTACAGCCATGTTTATAGAAGTTAAAAATGCTGTGCTGGCAAAGCAGTGTGTACCAGTGCATTTTTAAGTTGAATCAACCAGCCCTGGTTCTGCCATTGTTCCAGAAGTTCTCAGAAGGTTTGCTTCATCAGACTTTACAAAACCTCTTGGTAGTAATGCTGGTTAACTGTTTGGCTGGGAAGCAGAAGTACCTGATGAACAATAAACTCACAGTCAAAGAGATCACCACATGCTCTTGATGACTGATCTGACTTACATCACTTTCTTTGGACATGGAGAGGAGGGTTTTTCTGCTGAGAGGGCTCCTTGCTGGTTTCTGAATCATAACAGTAGATCCTGGTTACCTCTCCTGCATGTCCAATGCAGTTTCCTGAAGTTTGCAGTAAAACTTGACAGAAATACATTGCTGCCTCAAATCAACCATTAGAAAATTGCAGATCACAATTTAACACACACAAAACCAACTGGCAACAACCAGTGCAAAGGGCTATGAAACCAAGACTTAGACGGACTCAGAAGACAGCATATTATGGCATCTAGTGGTACAAAACTGTACTACTTGGCATACTTTGTCCTAGCCATGAGTTGTGGGGTTTCTGGATATGCCTTCATATTAGGATTTCATTACTTTCCCAGCCACTTGCCCATCCTTCATTAATATTCACACAACACTGCAGGGTGCCTTTGAGTGGTTGTTCAATTATTCTTAGAGCCAATCAAATGTTAATATCATCCATACTATAAGTCTACATATGAATGAATAAGAAACTTTGTTTTGCTATTTTTTTTCTTGAAGACACACACAAAAATGCTCATAATGCATATAGCATTCTTTTTCTGTTTGGAGCTCAAATAAACCATTTACTTTTATCTCCTGCTCTTGGAAAACCAACATAGAGTAATCCATGTTCAAAGCATGGATTTTGTAGATCAAGAATTTTCAGTGACTGCTCTTGAGATTTATTGACACCTATTGCAAACCCAAGCCCTGGTGGGAATTAAATTCTTTCAAAGTTTAATGAGTATTCCAGTGGTATTATAGGTAGTCTTGGAATGAATACATCCTCTGCTCTCAGGCGGCAAGAATATACTATTGCCTTCTCAAGGCCGATTGTGTGTCCACAGGGTTAATGGTTTCTTGCTGTATTTCTGTATACGATTCATTCGCGCCACAACTTATGCTGCAACAACAGAACGGCCCTCGGTGGCTAACAGCATTTCCTCAGTTCTCTATGCGATGTGCACATGGTAATGTTCCACTTTGCCAACAACCGCGCCGTGACCCACAGATCATCGCGTTTGCGGACTATAAAAACTGATATCCACACTTAGCTTGCTAATATTACCATATATGTTGTAATTTAATATATTAAGTGGACCATATCATATTCCGTACAAGATTTGCATTCAAAGTAATCCCTACCATAACGGAAGTAAACTTCAGTGGCAGTGCTGCGGGAAGTGATCTGTGGGAATGTGATCAGAGGAACTGGCTGAGTGGGAATGCTTGTGGTCATGCGTATTCGATAAGGTTATGTAGCTTAATGCTTTCTCTGGCATGGTATTGGTATTTGTTTTTAACTCAGCCGTTTAAAGAAGTGCGTGAGGGCAGTAATTCTTTGTTCCTATCGTGATGTGTGTAACGTAAAATATTATGTGCCTGCTACATCCTTGTTACGGAAGTATCTGCAATTCTTCCGTCACGAACACAAAGTACATTTATGTGTAACGCAAGCAATATATCCGAGTAAGTATGATATTGCAGCCACAATGTATCTCTGAATGTGTGCCTTGCCACTGGTTTGTTTAACGGAAACATTCTTGAAGAATGTTGCGAATATGGTTTTTGGTTACCGAACCGTTTGCTGTGATTTTCTCAAAGAACATCAGTAAAAACAGATGCACGTGTAACGAAAGCAGTGTGTAAGAGTAGACATTACAGTACACAAATAATATGGATCTGATTTTGTGCCTTGATATTGATATCTGGTATATCGCCAACTGCCTTAGAAGCATGTTGGGAACATTGGTAGTACCAGTAAGATATGTGACGGCAATGACAAACACAGACTCAAACCTAACCTTGACTTATGTGCACAAACCGAACACAAACGTAGTTTGTATGCACAGAAATCTATGTCTAACTGTAGCTTATACACACAGACCGACGCTTTACCTTGGTTCATATAGAAAGCCAAGCCTAACAGTGTGGTCTATGAACACAGAAACACCTTAGTGGATTATTTTTTCAATTCTGCTTATGTGTGTTGGCAACAGTGACGTGGTGCTTGTGGGACCATTATCAAATTTGGCGAGGATTGAATAAGATTCCAGGTGAAAGCAGTGCAGATACAAAAGCATTTATTGTGATTACATTTATGTGCTAAATTATAACTGTTGCTTTCATTAAAGACGTATTTGTATGTGGAATGGTAAGTGAATGACAATTTCTGACCAGTATTCAAACCTCTTAAACAAAGTTAACTAAAGTATGGTAGGATGTGAGTCAATATAAGGACCTGGCTACGTGTTGGATGGTCCAGGCTTCTTTTCAAGGCACAATGTTCAGAGTTAGAGTCTTCTTTCAGACTGATCTAAAGGATGCTAATGTTTTATGATTTACTGAACACTGGTTGATTTATCAGAAACTACATGTTATCAACATTATTATGCTTTAGCAAGTGCATTCTGTAGCAGCATTAGTGATCATGGTGGGTCATGTATTTATGCAAAAAAGGATATAGTTGCAAAAATTAGGGCAGGAAAAAAATTTCAAACTGCAATCACATCCAGGAAGGTAATTTTCATAATTGTAAATGGTCATCTGCTGTGTGAAGTTCTTACACTCCCGTCTTTCTTTCACCTTTTGTAGCATGTAATAACTGTTTTCTCTGATTTTCTTCTCAGACCTTTTATTAATGGCACCATGATCTTGAAGCCTGATTCCAAATAGATCTGCAGTCACATTGGAGAGGACCGTGTAAGTTCAGATATACACTGGGGGACAGGGTCAGAGTTGTACATAATGTCTAGCCAGAGTTTTGCTCTAGCATCCCTGACTGCCACCTACACAGATTCTGAGGGTGAAGAAGATGGCGTTGATGAAGATATTGATAAATCACCAAATGATGATGATAGTGTGAATTCCAATGTATCTAATACTGCAACACCACCGGTTCCTGCAGTACCTCCAAGACTAGTATCATACCATGATGACACAGTTATATCTGATGAGGAAGGCATACCAGGTGAAGGTTCAGAACAAGAACGACACAAGTCATTGGGCAGTGATGGGGATGCTACAGATGGTGTTCACCTTCCTCCAGAACCGACAGGCCTTTGTTCAAATTTGCTTCAAGAGAAGATCAGTCGTTTATATGAGAGGATGGAATCAAATGGATTGGACATGAATCATGTGATCCAGCAACGTAAAGATTTCCGTAATCCAAGCATTTATGAAAAACTAATTCAGTTTTGTAGTATTAATGAATTTGGTACCAATTATCCAGCCCAGGCTTATGACCCATTGCGATGGGGAAAAGAATCATTTTATGAAGAGCTGGCTCGTGTTCAGAAAGCAGAAATGGATCGGCGCGAGAAAGAACGGAAAGACAAAACAAAGGTTGAATTCGTGTCAGGTACAGCTAAGCGCCCAGGTAGTGGTTCAGGAGCAGAAGAGGATGCAAAACGACGGAAGTCAAAATGGGATCAGGTTGGAACAATGGTGGCACCAAATATGCCAGGAGGTGCACAGGCCGGTCATGTACTGAAACCAGCTGGACTGCTGCAGCAGCCATCACTGACCACAAGTGTTACAGGTACAAAGGGGACAGTCATATCGGCCTTTGGCTCCCTTCCGAAGAAACCACGAATCTGATATGAATTTTGAAAGTATGGCTGATAAGTGCATAGTGAGATACAGCATTGTGGCATGTCAGTTATCATAATATGTAGAAGTATTGACACGTTTAGTCTAGAAGTAATCGAGAGGCTATGTATTGTACATATATTCCAGTTTATGCTATAGTTGAACTCCTGGAAGATATAACACAATAGCAACATTAAAATCATGAATGAGTATCCTTCATTGATGAAATAGGTGACTCAGAGTATTTCTGTTTTGAAAGTGAAATAACATTATAGTAACTCAGGAAAGGCACCCAATGAGTTTATATTTTGAAGTATTTATTTACATATTTATGTTCATCTGCTGATGTGTGCGAGCCTTGATTTGGGAGATCAAGATGTGAGGGTGCAGAATGAGCCACATATTTGACTTACTGGTGAATATAAAACAGCGACTGTTTCTAAGAATGAAAACTACATGTATGTAAAAACACACAAAAGAAAACACATCAACTGTTACCTGTGTTTATAATGAGGATAATGCTATAAAATGTAACTGTTCAGTGACTTTACAATGGTGTGAAATGCATTATATATATTATTGGCAACACAGTGGAAACGGATATAAGCTATAACCATTGTACTTCTGCTGATATGGCATTTCCATGAGACTGATTCTGTTTTCTTTGTAGGGGATAGGAAGAATACAAAATGATTGTCATTGTCTATTGGGAAACTGTTTTGAATGAAGACTCTCTATAGTAAAAGTTGACAATGTTCTCATTTAAAACTGTAAAGGAAAACTGAAGAATAGGGTTTGGATCCATGTGTATCTGATTGAACTGTGCTGATAATTGAGGAGAAAGGGGCAGTCAGGAACAGACACATGTCAAAAATAACCTCTCATGAAGTACAGTAACCTACCCTAACCAAAAATAATAATATTTTTTGTGTACTTGAACCACATCCCACTCCCCAGTTTGTTATTCATAAAGTACTGAGATTGGAATATCGGGTGCCATTTCTTGTCCAGTGCTCTGTAATTCTAACAGGTGCCTCTGCTTGACACAGGACATGTCATGTATCAAATTGTGTCATTGCATAAGTTGTCACTTAAGGATGTCAGGAGAGCCTGTATTTCACAAAGGATCTGTGTTCTTCAAATTTTTGCCATCCCATTTTGCTAAAAGTGGAATGTCAAAGTACTGTATCGTGATAAGATGGAGAAAATAATAATGAACAGTAGATGGATGAAAAATTATTATTTACACCAAACCCTTGTTTTACACCCTAGTTGCATTCCTGAAAAAGTGGGCATAAATCAAGAATGATATTCCCTTAAAAAAGACTTAAATAAATGCAAATAAACTAGCCAGAGGGTGGTCAACCAAAACGAGAGAGCGCAAATTAAGAAGTGGTGTGAATTGGCAAGGGGTGTCAAAGCAAAAAGGCATAAAACAGACTGGCATAAAACAAGGGCTGGGTGTATACCCAAATACACATTCTCCATAATAAATGCTTTTAAGAAAATTTACTTCTCTGTAAGTATTTGTTTACGCATATCTTTATAACTCGGTGAGCAGTTTTTTGTGCCTCTTTCATTTGCACTTTGTTTTGACATAGTTACACAGCCACAAATGATTGTAGGTTTAATAGCATTGTTAAAGCAGTCATTCTTTCTCATAGTTGAACATATTCTTATATTTCTCCAGCATATCTGTATTCAGTAATAGGTTCGGCAATGTATGATAGGTTTAATTATTCTGCTTATGTTAGGTTTACAGTAGGTTTGGTGGGCATAAATAAGGCGTGAATTTGGAAAATGGTTTGTAGGTCGGTGATCCAGTGTGCGTATGTGCCAAAGAGTCTCACGTATGTGTTTATTGAGTTGTTGTAAAGCTGGTCTGTAATTTCAAAGACAGATTGCTCTGGATTGCATTCTTCTGAAGTATGATGCTGCTTCACTGGCTAGTCAGTTACTGATATTTCAAAGGAATGTGTTCCCTCAAAACATTGGGAACCAGCTATGCAGTCATGCAGCATCATATGCCAGAACAGAATCCTTAACCACACCACTGTGAAAACCTCAGAACTCACATTGTTTTTCAGGCACAACCACTCAATAAATGTTACTTGTATGTTCATGAAACAATCTTTCCTCTGTTTTTTAATACCCTGACACTGCTGTTAATTCTGTGAAAGTACTAACATTATACTGTGCAGTTTCAGATTATTTTGTATATATATATTTTTTTTACATAGGTCAGTTTTGTTTCATATGTATTTAACCTTGTTTATGTTCTTGCAGCTTTTCTAAATTGCGAGTGGAATTTATAATTTGGCTGATGAGAAAAAGATTATTGTGTAAGCATACAGTTGGCATCATAATTCCCATACTTCATGTTTTCTTGTATTTGTTGGTATGTTTCTGTTCTCTGTCTGACACTGATTAGGAGTTTGTATGCCAGTTACTTAGCAGAAACATGAATGTGTCTGCCTTATTTGAAGAAACATAGATTCATGTTAATGACTTTCAAGACCTTTGACTAGGTGACATGGCAAAACAAAGATGAAGACTGTATTTCACGTGGATATCCATACTCACTGGGAGACAAGTGTAGTTGGAAATGCATTGCTGGGACAATCAGGGGTGCCAGGTCTTGTTTAGTATCAGCTTCTTTTGTCTTTTCTTTTTACTTACATTGTATATGCACAAATACTAATTTACTTTGTACAGTTCTTTTATTCAGTTACATGTTTCAGAAGTAATTTGTGCTGCGTTTTTGAGGCTAGACATGCAAGGGAGGCGGATATTTCTGCCATTTTTCCATGGTTTGTCTTTTATTAAAATTATGATTTAAAGGTTCTAAGCATGAAAGTGCTGTAGACAACAATTGCATTTGTAAAAACACATGCCTTGTATGAGCACTTTCATTTCATAGACTATACCACTTGCACAAAATATGAATTAGTGTGCTGTTCCTTGATAGGGCGGTTTTTTTTAATTCCAAGATTTGTCATCTGTAATATGAAGTGCAGATTACGTGAGCTTTCACTATGGCCACAGATGTCCTGACTTGTATTGTACCTACCCATAATACCACCCCAGCATTGCCTGTCTCCCTACACTGAGCACTTACAGGCAAAGGCATGATGCTTTGAAAACATGCAGGCCTACTATTTATGTCTACAGTGTATAAGGGAAGGTTGTTATGTATAATTTTGTATATTTACTTCTCTACCCAGTATAACATGTTAAAGTGCAGAGTTGTTTATCCCTTTGTTTCTGGCCTTATTGCTGGTTCAGAGTGAAATGCTAGTTGGCGAAGAGGTTCTCTGTGGCTCAAAAAATTGCAGGCTGTCACATCCTACACTGGAGGTGCTGTCTGTGTTTTATAAATGTTTGCTATAAAACTGTGTTTCTTTAGTGTTGTATTAGAATAGCTCCTGTAAGTGAAGTTCTCTGATGTCCAGCACAGTCACGTAACAGATTTTGTGACGTGTTCATTTGTAATTTCCTTTTGTTGCATCAGAAATATGAAAGTGGTTTGCAAAAGCATATAGTTTATTATTGTGCCTCCAAGTGTGTTGTGATTACCACTGGTTTTTCCTTGGTCATAAGCACTTGGCATTCTATATTGGCTGAGTGGAGTTATTGCTTGAGCCCACTTTTATGTTGTGTGATACATATTCAAGTATACTAATAATATACTGGTGTATGTGGCATTCAGACCTACATGTATGCACACTGCTGCTTGGGAAAGATAATTGTTTTGTCAGTAACAAGTACCTTGTGATACCTGGTAAAGTTGTAGGAATTATTGCTTCCAGGAGGGAGGAGTGGGATGCGATTGTCAGAGAGAACCAGAATTGCCACAGAGAGTATGAGTACGGAAATTATTGCTGGTACTATGCGACATTGAAGGTACCTGAAAATTAGTAAATATAATAAGTTTGGTATGGAGAGGTACGCTCTCAGGAAGCTAAATGAGGTCAAAGTTAGTAAAGGGTACCAGGTTAAAATCTGGAACAGGATTTGTAGCTTCAGAGACTGAGATGGTAGCACAGACATCAATAAGGGTCTCTGTTCTTCTGTACTGTAAAGTCCAGATGTGCAGACGTTTGTCTGATACATGTCCCATTCAGAAGGTCTGAAAGATGGAGCTGCCTTATTGCCATTGCTTTTAAACTTTGCTTTAGAATGTGCAATAGGAAGGTCCGGGCATGCCAGGAGAGATTTAAATTAAATGGGATGTATCAGCTTCCAATCTATGTTAATGAAATTAATTTACTGGGTAGAAACATACAAGATGTAAAGAGAAACATGTAAGGAGAAGTAAACAGAGAAAACTCATTATATCTCAGGGATGCACAAATTCTTCATCATTGCAGGAGCCACCTAAAAATGTTAGGTGCCAGAATGGTAGCATCAAACAAGTTCAATACCAAGAACCCACAATTATTAGGCACCACTGTACAAAATTTAGTTGCCTGAGTGACCAGTATTTGTGCATCTTTGTCTTGTGGAATTTATGCACACCTGGTATGTCTTTATATATCATGAACAGAATGCAGGACAAAATCACAACATAAAGACAGCTAATGGATCATTTTAAAATATGGCCAACTTCACAGTATTTGAGTATGACACAAATCACACAATACCATGGACACCAGCAGAGTGTCAAGCCAGATGAAGCGTGTGCTGTTTAACATTGCTGTCAGTTGCTAAGATTATATACCATCAGTGACAGATGAGTGAATGAGAATGGAGCACTGATGGAATGGCGTGACAAGAGAAATATGAAAGTAGTTGGGGAACAACGTCTTGGTGCCACCGTGTCCACCACAGAGCACACATGGATTGGCCTGCAGTTGAATCCTAGCCTGCACATTGAGAGGATGGCAACTAAACCACCTGAGCCATGGCACAGCCTCAAGCGAGATAAAATATTAATGCCGTCAGATATATGTCTGGATGTAGAGTGATCTTTGAAAATATTCTTAAAAGATTTAGACATAAGTATGTCAGCAAATTTTCTTGTTGCCCCTGTGCCCCAAAAGGAGACATGGCAATCCCTGCAGTTATTGGTTTTTTATTGTGACACTGCACAGAATTTCCAAGTTGTGAACTGGTGGCAGTTAATTTATTCATACATTCATGTGTGTGCTGCAACCATGACTAGTAGAGACAAACAGGTGGTGCAAGAGTGAGGGTTAGTCAAATGAAAACCTTAAAAGAAATCTTACCATGTAATTTAATGCTGATAGGGATGGTACAGCTTTCTCATTTTTAACCATAGTCCATGTTGTGTTCAGTGTATAACCTCCAGCTGTTCACCAGTGCTTAGATTAATCATCAAAAATCACTTTGGCTGCATGTGTAGGAACTCCGCATCATTTCTTGCACTTTTTCGTTATTCTTTTACTGTTATTCAGGTGTTCTTGCACTTGCACGTAGAAGGGAGGAGGCATGCTGCCTTACTGGAAGATGAAATGAAGTGAGTCTTTATGATGTTGAGTGTAGTCTTTATGATGATCAGTTAACTAACTGATGGATTTAAGTGGCAGTGTATCTGATGCTGGCCAGGTTTTTCTTGCTTTGCATGGACATCTGAATTTCTACACCAAGACCAGCATGTGACATGCTAGGCCATTCACCAGTTGATTTTGAAGACCAGCATATGGTTACATATTATGATAAAGGTTAATTAACATGCCCAGGTAACTTTTCCCATTGACTGACTGCAAATAAGAAAGGGCTGGAACTTTTGTGATATGATATGGCCCAAAACACTTATTTTTGGAGAGTCTTGTTCATACTTAATGATGTGAGGATTTTGAGAATTCTAGTCGTGATCATTATGGCAGTTGACAATGCTGCTCAAGTGAAATGTGGTATTGGTGCTGAATATGAGAGGTATTGCCATGCCATCCTCTTCTAGAATGTGTTGACACTTACTGCAGAACTCATATTGCTTGCATTTGTAATTTCATTTGATGTCAGTATCAACCTCAACCTGTAAGCTTTCAAAAGTAATCACGCCTGGAAAACAAAACCAGACTGTTTGAGGCGAACTCAGTTCATACCAACCTTTGTAAGTTGAGTGCACTGTGGTGAAAGGTTTCTTGTACACATTGTATTGTTTTGTCAGTGACTCGTCCTTTGGTAGATGACTTTTTCTTTTTTTAAACTGCTTACGCCAGGTGTACTGACTTATATTGTGTTGGGTCCTAGTAGTAGTGCTTGTGAAACTCATGATGGATATTTGTCGCCAAATTTGTCTTCATAAGCTGGTTAACGCGAATTGCCTTTTCATGTGCCGAAATCATTTGCAATTTGCACAGTGTGCATTCTTGTCAGACATAAAGGGAATTCATTTGTGACAGGAATTTAAAAATAGCTTCTTGGTTTATCAGGTGGTGGATAAACATTTATTTTTACATGCATGTGTGCTGTTGTATGAACAACTACTTACTTCTCTTTGAATTGATCTATGTTGGCTGGGATCAGAGAGAAAGGCTGAGAAGAAATTAAAACATTGAAGGGTTCTTCGGAAAATTTCGTGGTAATGAATCCTGTTGCAGATGAAGGAGAAAATATTGATTTGATGGCTTGTTACAGGACTGAGGAAAATGGAAATGCTGAAAGGAAAATTCTGCTGCCAAGGCCAACACTGTTTCTGATGAAATGGAAGAAATTAAATACGATGCATGTGAAATTTGAAGTTCTCACAGCAGTGACTCTGAACATTACTCTCTGCTCAGTTGTGGCACTGTTTAGTCTGGTAGATATGTACCAGTGCCATCTCCTATCACATCGTGTACCTTGATGATATACAAAGTATATTCTTCCAAAATTAGTTGCATGTTGTATGGACTACAGAGCATCTTATTGCAGAAGACAGTAATCATAGATATCATCATATTTACCAGACAGGATGATAGACATGTTAGTGGAAGGAGTACCTGTGCAAGTATTAGGCACAAAAGATGAAACCCATGGGTTGCTGTCATGAAAATGTTTTGCTTTTCACTGGCATAAGGGCTAGGAGCTCATATTGCCTGACTTTCCCCAATGTTCTGGTCATATAGTGCAGCAAATTAGGGGAAAAAAAATTATTTGAGGATTATTAGTTCTTAGATGTATTAAAGTGATTGCAATACAGAAAATTAAATTGTAATTCCTTAGTAGTGCCTGTGTACTAAATTTTATTTAAATGAGCATTTTAAGTTTATGCACAAAAATACTTGGCTGCAGTGCCAGGGATAAGGTATATATGATTATTATGACAAGCACCCACCAACGAGATGTATATTCGTAACATGCAACTTTGAGGGGAGTTTGCTACAGGAATGCAACACACAACTTCAGCATTTAGCTGCCATGCCTGATAGCGTCTGTTTCCATGGTAACCCACAATGTGCCATCTATTAGGCACATTCGAAATTACAATTGTGACGTATGCGTCCGGGAACCCGAATAGTAAAAATGGCCGCCGTCATCAATGGACGGAGTGTGATGGATTCGCAAGCAGCAACGCAGACTGCTGTGGTAGATCGATTAAAGTTATTATATCCAATGGTTAACGAAGAAGAAACGCCTTTACCAAGATCCTGGAGTCCCAAGGATAAATATAACTACATAGGACTGTCGCAGAATAATCTGAGAGTGCACTATAAAGGTAAGTGCGAGCCAGTCTTGGTTATGGATGTGGAGGGATGTAGTTGGCACATAAATAACACTGAAGTGTAATACATTGCGTTCACTCACAAAGTATACATTTCATGTCGACTTTTGGAATGAGTGTTACTTTTAGCAGTGTGAGAAGTGGAACGAATTGTATTAGCACAATGTCATCGACCACAGCAAGGTCTCGAAACAAAGAAATCAGCTGATCGGTTTGTGTCATGACGTAAGTGGAAAACCTCTGCATTGTAAATGCGCAGTGAAATGATTATGTGTTATATTTACTATACATGCCATTACGTACAGTTATACAAGGCCTTAATAAACACCGTTGTTCATATTTTCAGGCTTTCAGTAGTTACTCTTGTTCACGTGTTCGTTCACTATACCAAGGACATCGACAAATTTGACACGGGGAGCATTTTTCTAGCAGGGTGTTCAGTGCACTGTACATGCATTACACTAACGGCAGATTTTCATTTCTTTGTTAACGCGGAACGTACGAAACGTCATTATCACTAATTATTCACTACGAGATTTGAGTTTTTCATGGCGATCAGTATTATGATTATAGTTTTCCAGGACGTAACGTCGTGTAGTTTGTTGGGTAGGTGGCACTAAGTAAGAGAAACCTCCTGTATGCTATCTCCAGGATACAGGACTGGAGAAACAGTGGAGGTCAGCCTGAAAATGGAGGTACCAGATTCCTCCTGAACATTGGTACCTGTGTACCAAACTACACGGCCTCATGTCACAGGACACTGCACTGTTAAATGTCTGGTAGGCCAGTTGATTCGGTGTGCATATTTTCTTACGATCTTACATAAGATTTCAATGAGAATGGAAGTGCACTGAGTAAGATGTGTGGGGTGGAATGCCTTAAAACGAAACAGTTGTATCAGTACAAATGTTCTTAGTTCTGGACAACATAGGAGACCTAATCATAACTGTTCTAGCTGCAAATAACTAACTATAATAAACCAGCTTGTTATTAAATCTGATTCAGTTGTTATTCTCGATAGTTAAGCTTGTGCATTGTATCCTGAAGGCAGGTGAAGTGTGTGGATATTAATCTCGAATCATTTTGAGTCTCAGCAATAATTTGCCTTTGCTCCCAAACTTAATGTTACAATACTGCTTCCGCAACTGTCTGAATAGGCGTGACAAATGGAACCTCACCTATGTGTACTGTAGCAAATTACTATAGGTTCACCTGTTTTGTCTTCAACTAGTGTTTGTGTAATTTCCATCTGCTTGGCTGAAATGTCTATCACACCTTGGTGGCACATATTGTAATGTTTCTTATCCTTTTGTGTTTGTGTAAATTGACAAAACAATGAGAGGACCTAGACAGTAAGTATATTACCTAGCCACAGCCTGAACAGCCTGGATTTCATTTTTGGTAGGCACACAATTTTTTGTTGGCTGCCACATTAAGTCTGGCTCTGGGGTCCTTCAGCCTCCTATCTAATGGGAACCAGAGACACGGGGTCAGGGTTAAAGCAGCCAGAGCATGAAGCTAACTGCTCTTTGTTGTTTAGTTCTGAGTAAGAATGTGTAGAACTACGAGTATACTTCCTTTTCACATAGGACTGCTGAATTTCTGAAGTACAGTTACAGAAGTTAATGAAGGCTTTTCTTATTTGAGTAGTACAATTTCATAACACAGAAAAATCCCGATGAAATTAGAGAGTCCATCAGACTGTTAGATGTATTTAGTATTTTAAAATGTGAGAAGAAATGGAAGCTGTTTTACAGAGTACAGAATGTGTTACTAGTCACTTTTGATACTGTGACTCAGAAACTTTGTGTCTAGGAAGTATAAGTGTGCCACAGGCAGCAGAGAATTAAGTGTATACAGAATACAGGCATACCATTCATGTTTATGGTGAATATGATATTGAATTATAGCTTTTTTAATGGTGACATCAGTAGCTTAGAGTATGTATCATCAGACTAGGATGATTAGTGAAGAATGAATTGGAAATAATGTGGAAGTGACACATACATGCATTTGTCCTTATTATGTACATATTGCAGTGCTTTTCTTTAATCATAGTCCTGAGAATGACAGCTGTCATGGGATATCCTGACAGATTGTAGTTTGTGTGTGATGAAGCCGCTGTGCTCAGTGAGATGATAAACGAAAGAGCCTGAATTATACATTCCAAGAATCCAAAATTTATTCAGAGTGACTATGTGGCATAGAATAAACCACAAAAGCTACAAAGTGTGCAGAACTAGTATGATACAGCAATATTATATTTCACATAAAGTATGCCTAACTTCAAGTACTGTACTGGCATTTAGCTGGTGTAACTGAGGAAAATCTCAAGAACTGTAGTCAGGGTCGTGGCTGATTCAGCTCAGGGACCTTCCACACACAAATCAGAAGTGCCATGGCTTTAGCCAAGTTGCTGAGTCAAAAGATATGTATTTTTGAGACAATCACAGATAGTGAATGTTGCAAGTAAGGTGATGGTCTGTAGTATATATACAATCATCTGTCTGCCTGTTACAGTCATTCAGTTTCCTCTTACTCCACTCTGGAGCATAGGGTCTCCAGAAGCAATGCCATTGAACTCTGTTTCCAGCTAGTGTGTTGACCTCTGTCCAAGTTTCTCCCATTATTTCAGATTTTTCTATTATTCTCTTCTATCTTCTTCTCGGTCTTCCTCTTTTACATTGTCCTTGGGGGAAGGGGGCCTACTCAAAGCTGTCTTTTACAGCATTTCAAAATTGTGGTTACTACTACATGCATTAAGTGCAGTGGTTAAAACCTTTTTAACAGTCTAATAAAGAATGCCCATGTTTACAAATCTAAATATAAGAAAGTATGAAATTGTATTGTCATTTGGAAGTCAATCTATCGAAGCTTATTTTTACATCCACTGGCATTCTTAGCAACATAAAAACATTTTCAGGTGCAAAGTTTGTTTTCATGTACTGTGGTTATTTGGGCATACCTGAATGCAGTGCCACAACATACATAATTTTCTTTGCATTTCATTAAGTATACGCTATATGAGAAAGTGTTTTCTAGTTGAAAGCTGCAGGTCTAAAAGAGATGTGTAATTTACGTCATGTGCTAATTTTTGTGGTAGTTACTGTCATCGTCGTCGTCGTCGTCGTCGTCGTCGTCGTCATCATCATCATCATCATCTTAAATAAACAGAAATGAAATTGTTCAGTGTGAATATGTCGTGAAGTGGAGGTAGACAGGAAGGAAACCTAAATTCTCCACACAAATGTAATGTGTGGACTCCTGTATCAAATTGTGTCGAAATCTGTTGAATAGTTTCAGGGTGAAGTACAGGCATATGCAACCTGCTCATGATTTGCTCATTTTAAGCAGACAAAGGAACAGTGTCAAAGCACATTCATGTGATAGCTGAACATTTCTTCAAACTTCAAAGGCTGAACACCCCCTTCATTTTGGAGCATCCATCTGAAATTGGATGATTTGAGGTCAATTTTTTGTCAGTGGTAGGAATTCTTGTCTTCACTACTACATCCGGCCTGGATCTGGGGCCTGCCCATCTTCTTGACTGAGGCATATGGTACTGGCAGTTATTTCTGCAACATCAAAGAGACTGGAGTCTAACACTGATTGGTCACTTCCATTTCATGTCTGGGATAAGAATGTGTGAAGCTTTATTTCCATTCCCTCTTTATGCCTTCTTAGAGGCATGATTAGTAATGTATCCTTATTTGCCCCTTGATTTCATGGACCCAGATATCAAGAAGTGATACATTCAGGTATTAAGACCATGTATGAGTAGAAGATTGTTGGTTAAGGTTAAACATTCATGACTCATGGCCTTGGGAAGGACACAGATTAGCAGAATGTAAATGGTGAGCAAGGTTTTTGGTGGTGCATGGGTAATGTGTTTTGGGTAAATTTTTCACTTTGGTGAGCAAGACCTCTAAATATGTGTTTTGAGTCAACTATAATCTACATTAGAGAGCAAATTTGAATTACGATACCAGTAACATTTTTGCCCATATACAAGTACAAACGAGTTCACCCTCTTCGCGGTTCCCACAGTGGTCCTGACAAAGATTCCACCCTTCTGGGCTATGCCTACCCTGAAGATAGAGGCTGGAGGCAGCAGGATCTTCTGAAATGGTGGTTCCTGTGTTCCAGTTAACACATTGTCACTCCCAGAAGACTGGAATCTGTGACATTAATTTCTGCATGGAGTTTGCAAGACATCATTTCGGTGAAGCAAGCTCTTGCGTTATGGGTCAGCGCATCTTGAGGAAGGGGGGGGGGGTGGGGGGAAGGAGTATACAACTTTTCTACTGGAATGTGTGCACACAAAAAATCTTACCGTACATGTTTGTCTTAGTAAGAACTAAGTGTCTAAGAGTTTGTCATTTTTGTCTCTTAGCTGTTTTATCATTGAATTTGAATAAATTTGATACAGTAAAACTTGGATTAACTAGAAATCTTTCTCAATCAAGAGGCTTCTCTTATGCCAAAAATATGAAGCAATATAATATATGGAAATTTTTAATGCAGGAAGAGTGTCCCAGAAGGATAATTTATGTTAGAGATGGGAAGGACCTGAATTCAAGTGTTGGAAACATATGTGCAGTATTTTCATGGCACTGCTGCAAGAATTTAAAAGAAAACATTACAAACCGAAAAAAAAGCTTTAAACATACTTTATGTATGTGGCATGAATTTCTTACTTTTCATTTAAGTCATAAATGCTGTATATTATGAGCTGTGGAAAATATGTTTTTTTTAATCTATCAGTGTCTGTGTTAAAAGGAACCCCATCTGAAACGGGACAATGTTCATGTCTTTTGGAATTGCCTCATGAATATGTTTCATGGCATTACAGTATGAATTAGGGGTCATCAGTTGAGGTCACTGTCCATATCTAGATTGTGAAAGCCTATCTTGAGGACTCTGGCAGTAAATAAAGCACTAGTCAAATATGTTATGCGGTTCTTATGGAGAGATGTTTATTTTTGTGAAGTAACTGGCATTTAAGAATGCTGACACTGACAACACAACAGCAGGTGTCAAAGCTGTGAACTGCCACTGGGTGCACATGATCACAGCAACTTCTTAGTGTTGCTGTAGCCACCCATGTTTTTTTTTTTAATTTTGCTGTTCACTTCAAAGTGCTGTTCTTGGAAGTGGTGGTTGTCATTGAGTGGTAGACATGAGATTTTACAAAACCTTTTCTGTTGTTTTATAATTGTGGACAATAGATAAGAACAGGAGGAGAGTTGACTACAAACATTAACGGTTTATTGGAGAGTGGAAGGAAATACATGGTTTCATGTTACCTAATTGAGTAAGGACAGTGTCCCCGTGTTTTAATTGTCAACAGACTGTTGCATCAATAAAAGGTGCAAATATAGGGTTTTTTTTTTCCTGCTTGACCAATGAGTGCCGGCCCAACGCTCCGCCCGACTCTCCGCCAGCGTTACGTCGTACGCCCTGCCGCGTGTCGCGAGAGGTTTACCGGTCGATGACGGGAGCTAGATAAACGATCGCAGTGGTAATAACCTTTAGAACGTCTAATAAAAACCCACCAGAGCGTCGGGCCTGCGCTTATCTGTCAAGGAGGCAAAAAAACAGCCTATACAAAATGGCTTTATGATGCTAAGCACAAATCGACCTTGTATTAAACTTTCATAATGTCACCACAGGATATGAGTTGTTTCATGATCGAACAAGGGAAGTGTACTTTCACTTTCTCACATATTTCTTGGGTCCTTGCAAAACACATAAAAGCCTCTCTTTAACTAATGCGTGACTGAAGCAGCAGCTTCCTTTTGTTAAAGTAAAAGCAGTGCTGTTAAAACACCATGACATTTTCGGTTGTGGACTTCCTCCAGAGCGAGAAATGAGCAACTCTTGACAGCAGAAAATTTTTCTGATTTGAAGAATGCTCCCATATTTGCTGAATATTGTGCCTTGAGAGTGGACAGGGTAATGTGACTTGCGATACAGTGGAGCGTTTAGGTTTTGTGCATGTTTAATGAAAAAAGTGAATTGCTTTATGGAGAAAACTGGTTTGCCTCTGAAGGGCACTTGTCAAGGAGAAGACTTGTATGATGCTGTTATCAGATTCCTAAATGCTGCTGAACTGGGTGTGATAAAATAGTATGAATGGCACTTGAAGTTGCTTCTACAGTGGTTGCTGCCACCAGAGGTTTACTTCAACATCTCATAAACAACTATCCACATCTGAAAATTTACCACCGCATTATACCTCACAATGTTCTGCGTTTGAATTGGATACCACACTTTATTGCGCAGAAGACGATAAGAAAAATTACTCGTAATTACACTCAGACAAAATCCTTTATCGTTTTCCTGGCACGTCGCGAAATCGCTCATGGAAAGGGATGGATGAAGGGACCAACTGCGATTTATGATCTCGTGGTACCGAAACCTCATCCGCTAGAGGAAGCCAACGCAATAGCTGTGTCTGTTAAGAAAACAAGTTCACAACTTACGAGCTTTCTGACGAAAGTCATGAACGGCGGGTGGAGACTCGAGTTCAGCCTCCACTCGAAATTAATTTCGACGCACGAGACTGATGCCTCGGACACCTTTCCAGGCGAACTTCTCTACATTTGACGCGCTTATGTGGCCATTTTTTTTAGGATTTAATATTTTTATAAAGTGTTGAAATGATTCAAGAGTGATAACCTCCCTAAAACCCAGCCAGGTCCATACTTTTCGTCACAGTTTAGTCCCTATTAGCCTGTTGTCCAGTAAAGGCAAACTGAGAACGTTATTCTAAAAACAGTCCATAGGCACATTGAGGAACGAGACTTGCGTAACGCAAGTCACTTGGGTTTTGTTCACTCCGCAGCATGCTGCTTTAATATGTGAGGCATAGTGAGTACCTAACCTGAATCGTAATAATAATATGTTTATATCCCTGGTATTCGTGTACAAAGGAAAAGTCTTTTATACAGCATGGCACCCGAGCTTGTATGTAGGCCAATATGTCTAAGGTTACAGTATCCATACAGGATAGTCAGGCTTCTTAGCTCATTCCTTGAGGAGAGGACTGAAAGATTTTCTTGTGGACAGGGAGCAGTTGAGGCTCGCCGTACATTGAACAGTTTGAACATTTTTTTTGTCAGTTTCACGAATCGTTGACAGAAAGGTTACATGGAGATACAGACAGCAACGGTTGAAACAAGGGCCTGTAAAACATCTGTTTTTCTACTCCCTATTGAAAAGTGAGTGATTAAGCCTTCCAAAAGGCACCCGTTGTGTCGCATATCCGCAATGCATGTTGTCGGCCCCGTCTAGGAATTTACAGCAGATACCAATTTTTTGAAATTGCAATGCATGCAAAACAGGGTTCTCAGCACAGTTGGCAGCTTTCCAAGGCGCACGCAGGTTGGCGATTTTCAAGCTACGCGGATGGAACCCAGAAGTCATACAAACGCATGAAAATACTGAAGACGAAGACTGACGTACGTAGTATAGAAGGCTGAAACTTTGCGGCGGTCAAGCTTATTACCGTTATAACACAGAAGTTACGGCAAGATCTGCTGTACAAAGTCTGGGCTGACAGAGGGCCTGTATACAGCGTTCTTGTAGGCCTATTGCGATGTTTGTATTATGTAAATAGTTGAGGGGTTACATACTTTGTACATACTGGCAAGGATCAAGACTTCCCACCAAGGACAGACCCGTCATATCCTCAGAGAGGCTGCTGCATGACGACAAAACTAAATCACCGTCAGTTTTAAAGTGATTTGGACTTGGTGTACCGTATACTTCTTGAATTATCCTGAAGATGGCGGTAGTCCGCTCCTCCTTGAATTATCCTGAAGATGGTGGTAGCCCGCTCCTCCGAAACTTTGATATCTATTAACCTTTTAAAGCCTAGCGGTAACTTTACATACGACCATGTTTAACATTAAAAAATTCTACGTGGTGCCCACATTGCGTTTATGTGTTTTGTACGGATCTCAGAACAAACAGCAACTTTTGCCTTATAAAACATTAAGAGACTGGTTTTTATAACCGAAGTGGAGAGTGTTTACAGCGCGGTACGCACTGAGTCCTTATATAAAACAGATATGCTTCGTCTTTAAAGGGTTAATCTGCGGGGCCTCGTATCCCAGGAGACGGATACCTTTGTTTTCTTAGTCACCTTTGTTTTATCCATTCCGATCACAAGCCCAAGCCACCTTTTTCTTTTGATAACCATTATCAGCTCGTGCGTTTTACACAGTTCCTTCACTTCATGGTGTACACGCTGTTACCTTGCTTTCTCTGAACTGCTGTATAGCCTTTCGTGCGTGTGTTATAAGGAAACGTCGTGTGCTCGTAACTTTCCAACGACTTGGCTGCTTTTGTGCGACTTTCTACGTTATGCCATGTGTTCTAGTAACAGGGTTACCACCTTCCACAGTACATGGTGTCATAACCTGTAAGACTGCTGTGTAAGTGTGTAATACCGCGAAAACCTCAGATCTCATGTCCATTACGAATTTCTGCCTCCAGACGATCAACCAAGGATATTCATGTCCTGGAACGTTACGTCACCGCATTCGTCGAAGAAGAACAGATGTCGAATTTGCGTCGTGACAGTGCGCCTTTCCATGGAGTGCTAAAGCTAAAGAGAATATTGGCCGGGGGGGGGGGGGGTACTAACAGTGTTGGAACATGAATCGTACGGGCCCCCGTTTCGCTGTATGACGTCATGCTCTCGAAATTGACGACAGTTCCGATCGGGACACGTAAGGCATACTTCCCGACTGGCCGGCTGTTCAGTCCCACAGCTCGATTACTATTATTGTTAATTTGTGTTAATTTGTAAATAACTGTTTAAGTGCAAATTCGGTCTGTTTTGAATAGTTGCGGATATCACTTCCAAGTTTCGTACTGACATCATGTTTATGATTGTGGACATATCGTGTTCCACAGAATTTTTAATTTTTTTCCATGTGAGATGCCACATATGCAACGTCCGTAGTTAACTATTTGTCGCGAAATATAGGTATGCAGCCGCAGTGTTGTTCTGCCTAGTGTGAAAGATATATGTAGAAGGGTGCACAAATCCCCGGCGCCAGGTCGCCGTGGCGCTTAATATTTGTGGACCCCTCAGTATGGAACTTGCTTCATGTCACTTTTGTGGCGCCTAGAATTTTGAGGTGGTTTCTGAATTTTTTGGAAATTTTGCTCACTCCTGTACTGCCTTAACGTAAAGTTGATTATTTTTCGAACACCTGTCACCGTACGGCATTGTAGGGCTTTGCATTGAGTGGCGATAGTGTAGTTTCCACACGGATCCGCCCATCCTCTGTATTTTATTATAGGCTGTAGGGAGATAGGAAGTACAGCGTCCAGGTGGTCTGAATTGCCATAGCCTTCACACCCAATGTATTGAAATCTGTCATTTAGTTTAGGAGTTGAAAGGACATACGGAATGGTGATATCATAAGCCAGTTTGTTTCTGTAAGGTTGGAATGTAGTCTAAAAAATTGCCATACTTTCGAAGTTACCAGAGTAGTCAGAATACAGCACTGAAGGAACTGTAGAAGAACCATTTACAGCAGTGTTTCTAGGCGTGACTTATATCGTACGTTGAAATGCGTGTATGCATTTAGTAGGTAACTGCAATCATTAAAATTGCGGACGGTTTATTTCTTGGAGTGATGCTCGAGTCGTTTGTGAGGCCTTGTACATCTTTGTTCGGTTCGTCCGAATAATTGGTAGCTATTAACAGTTCAACTACACGGCTTTTCCTTGTGAGATTCACTTCGAAATAGCCTTGTCAGACAACCCAAAGCCCCTTAGTACAGAATTAACAATTCGTGCTTCGTATTCGGATGGTACGCAGTTTGAATCTCCGTCTGTAATTCATGTCGTCATGAGGGCTTTCGTTGTCTTTCCCATGCAGGATATTCATACAATTAATCCAGACAGGGAATTTTTGTTGGTTTGTTTCTTTGTGTATAAACCAAATGAAAATCTCAGTGTTCTATGCTACCATCCGCAGATGGAAGCAATAAACGGCAGTGGAATGCGTGCTCCAGTTTGTACTACTTTGTCGACCATTACCGGAAAAATCTCTGGATCGCATGGCATCACTGGTTATTTTCTCGTTACACTAGTTGAAAGAGGCCGCATTCGGTGTTTTAAACATTATTGTGCCGTTAGAGGTCAAATGAAAGGAAACGCACGTAAAGTAGTAAAGCGCAGAACAGACTTTTATTATTATTATTATTATTATTATTATTATTATTATCGTCGTCATCATTATCATCATCTCCTTTATGCAGGGTATTCACACTTATATACCTGAAACAAACCATGTTTCTAGGGTATACAGTGTCGCAGCTATTCCGTGCGTACTGGTAATGGTGCATATAGCGCTGTCTTCAATATTAAACTCTTTTGTGCTTCTACGTTAGCACTTTCCGCAGTATGTGTGGTGTGCCCAATATAGCTGTTTTCTGTAGTTCCTTGATATCGTGCTTTCCTGGTATGCTGCTCAAGTATTTTCTGAAGGATTTTGAAATGGTTGCAGTTGATCTTATTATTACTGGAATCACCTGTGTTTTTACATTTCACATGCGCTGAATTTCTATTATTATTATTATTATTATTATTATTATTATTATTATTTCTCATTTATGGCGCCTTACAGAACGTTTAAGTTCACAGGGTGCAAATTTAGTGGAATTATTATGTCAAGGGGTACGCAAAAGACTACAATAGCACATATACAGCATAAAAGTGGGTCAGTGGAAGGGTTATCTGTGGATAAGCCAATAGCTAAATATAGGGTTTGCCAAATTTTTTAAAATTTAAGTCTCTGTAGCACATTAAAATAGTCCATGACAGCCTGCTTTCACAGCCGTTTCTTTTCTAACCTTTCTACCACTTGACTTTAACCTATGGACAGTAGTGATTTTATGCCGAGTCACCAAGGCGGAACGTTGGAGTGGGAATTTGAAGGACTTCAATAAAAACTGTGTTGCTAAAGTTACGAAATATTTTGTTTGTAAGCCTGTAGATCCCACCAGAATGTAGTCGTCCACTGAAATAAGGGGTTAAGAAAATTCCAGTCGACATTGCAGGGTTAACATGTGTGATAGGCAGCCGTGTTTTGGCCGACCCGACACAACCTATCACTACTACCACCACCACCACCACCACCACGGCGAGTTCTGACGTTTTCGCAGCGGTGCAGCTGAGGATTCAGTTCGTCTGGGATATGACGCAGCGTCAATGAGTTATCGCATCCCGACGTTTCGAAACATAGTGGTGTCCTCGCCTTCAAGGGTCTAAATGTCCTATAGGAATGCCAGCAACAGATGGAAACGAGAATGTGTGTAATCCCTGTATATTCACGTTTCAGTCTATTTCTGGCATTCTTCTATGACATTTAGATCCTTGAAAATGACGACACCACGATGCCTCGAAACATCAGGATCCGATTACTCATTGACGCAGCGTCATATTTTGGAAGAACTTAATCCACGTCATCATCACTGTGCTCGCAGTTGAAAGGGTGGCATTAGATGGACAGCTAATCAGCCCCCTCGGCCCGTAATATAGTCGCTTGTTGCGATTTAGATGGTGTTGTACTCTACACAGGTGTTTAGTTTTCCAGCTGGTGGGGATGTCGACGAAGTTTTTAGAAGTGGCAGTACTGGAGGTTTCTACGCATGTTGTTGCCAGAAATAGTGCCAGTGAACGACATCCGGGTCGAGGACTGCGTATTGCCCCCCCCCCGCGATCTCACAGAATTGGATAGAACGAATTTGCCAACAGACACGCGTAGTGTGACTGGGGTTCTTGTCCTTGGCTCACTTTCTACAACTTCCTAGGTTACTGGGTCAGACGCTCGAAACCTGACTTCATAATTAGTGGAGGCATTGCAAGCATGAATTTCTCTGCTTGCATCGGTTTCTGTAATTGGTGGAAAGTAAGGTAGTGGAGAAGCGACGTGGGTTTCTCGTGTAACATGGCAGGTGCAGCGTGCAAATGGTTCAGGACGCAGCGTGTCTGCCGCTTGAGGGTTGCTACATTAGAACTACAGTTGTTAACCCGTGGCCCCCAGTTACTTTAGAGGCACTGTCCGAATGTGAGGTCTGGTTTGTGAAGTATTTTGGGCCAAAGTCAGTTTCAGTTTAAAAACGTCACTGCTGTATATATTTGTTATTGGTAATCGCAGTTAGGCACTGTTTTATTATCGTTGGTATCACTCTCCAGTTTGAGTTTGCTTTTTACGCGTGTTCGCAGTGTCGCGAAGAGTGCTTACTAGCTTCAACATGTGTCTGTGTCCGCCTGCCCTCAAGTATCAACTCGGTTTCCACTGGACATAGTTTTCGTTGTTAATTTTTTGAGGGGCTGGGAATCTAAATCGTGTCCACCTTCCGTGTACGTTATTGGTCTTTGAGTTCCCACTCTGGGCCTCCGAGATTTTCCTTTGTTTCATGTTAGTCCATCTTTCAAAACTTGTCAGTCTGCCAGGTGTGCCGCTGCGGAAGATTCATATATTAGTGATTTTGGTGTCTTCAGAAGACAAAATTATCACACCAAATCAGAGGATATTGTTTGTAGGTTCGTAACACAAGGTTTGTATTTTTATAACGCAAGGTGTCTTAATTGTTTAACTATTCTTCTGTTTTGTTCGGGTTTCTTTCTTATGTGTCCTGTCTGTTCCCTTTGTTATTTGTTTGTGCCTTATGCCGTTTCTGTAATAGGCCACTTCGCTGTTGCCACATCGCGTCAATAAATAATACAATAATTGAATTATTATTATTATTATTATTATTATGCTTCAAAATTTTATTTCGTTTAAAATGATAATGTGCTTCTATCTCTCTATTAATGTGTGCTGTAGGGTGTCTGTCCCTTCATGCTCACGTATTCAGCACCACAAGCGGTGCAGTAAATTATTATGGAACATCTTTTCAATTCTGTGTACAGAAATTACCAGACCACTAAGTTGTCAAATCGTACCTCAGCTTTTTTGTATTTGACTGAAGGCTGGGCATTGTTTGGACCGGAAGATGACTGTCTGTCCTGGGTGAGATGTTACTGGAAACCACTGTCGTGATAGGTTTCAGGTGTCCGTCTGTCAAACGATATCGGGTTTTCGTCTTATTATTGTTCAGAATAGAAAAAAATTGTTCACACGCTTAGTGCTGCTGAACATGGCGGTCTTTCGTAACCCGAAGGATCTGAGCATAGAAAAAATGTATTTTCATTCCATTCATTCATTCATTCTGTAGTCTGATTTACGACAGGCTCATAGCCTCTTCCAAAGCGAATCTTCCAGAGTGATCTAGTGCTTACTCTTTAAATTTCCATTTCTTTCTCGTTTTAAGGTAGTATCACATTGCAAATTAATGAATCTCATTTGTAGACTTTCTGGAGATTTTTCAGTGTCTGCCTTGAAAGGTAAAGCAAGCAACAAAAATTGTGCATCCAGCACGTTGAATTCGTGGAATAGTTGTCGAACTCTTCTCGAATCAAAAGAACGGACTGGGATTATTCTTGAATAAGCTCAGGATAGTGTCGAGAGACTACAGGTGTGCCAAGCCAACGCTGGTGTGCAATTTCGATTGGTTATTCGACAGTCGACGCTTGAATTTGAAAGCCTTCATATTTTCGTGCATCTTGGTCATGATCCTATCCTTACCTTGAAACACTTTGTTAATATTATTATACAAATGGCCATTTACATTCACAAGTCTTGCTTATCGTTTATCCGCCCTTCTTCAGTTCTTCAGTACTCTTGCCCTTCTTTTCCGTGAATAATGTGATCTAATTCAACTCGTATAAAAAATTCAAAACAGACCCCAACTTAATCACCGTAAATTAGCATGATGAATTATTTCCCTAATCGCTTTTACTTTTTCCAGTAATGCTACAATTTCGCAATGGTTGAAGGCCTTGCATGAATAAAATTTGCAATGGTTGAAGGCCCTGCATGAATAAAATTCGCAATGGTTGAAGGCCTTGCATGAATAAAATTCGCAATGGTTGAAGGTCCTGCATGAATAAAATTCGCAATGGTTGAAGGCCTTGCATGAATTAAATTCGCAATGGTTGAAGGCCCTGCATGAATAAAATTCGCAATGGTTGAAGGCCCTGCATGAATAAAATTTGCAATGGTTGAAGGCCCTGCATGAATAAAATTCGCAATGGTTGAAGGCCTTGCATGAATAAAATTCGCAATGGTTAAAGGCTCTGCATGAATAAAATTCGCAGTCTTTGTAACTGCCCATTGATGTGATTCATTGTCACGCTCTGCACACGGTGCTTCGTGCTGAAGAATACAGTGCAGACTAAGGAAAGAAGCTGAGGCTAAGAATGAATGGAGCCATGCCTCTACTACCTCTATATGCCTTCGTGGAGTGGACAGGGACGCATTTACTTTTACTTTCTTTTTATTATAAAGCAGTCGCCTTGCGAAAGTGTATCGGACCATGCTTGCGTATAGGGGGCGTGCTGGCAAAGCTTCACGCATTTTTAATCGCGGCTTTTGATGGAGATGAATTGGCTTCAATCCTCGACCGCTTGGCTGCATTTATACCTGTCGGAAAATTGATCTTTAATTGTGCTGGTCTTGAATTATGCGAGGTTTTCAGGAAGGCATCCCTCGCATAAAATGCGACCACATTCTGTTCCTAATGTTGCCCCACTTACTTTCAACAAGTCGCCTCTTCTTCCTTTCTCATTCATTCTGTGCATGTTATGCGTTCTGTCATTGCACTGTCGTGATTTAATCAGCCTAATAGTCTTATACAGTTCTGTAGGATTCTAATGATGGTGCATCATATTTGGGTTCACTGTTTGTACTTTGTCGATTGCCCTATTACATATAAAGCCTAGTGGTTAATTTCTGTACCGCCAGGTTTAACGCCAGAAACTCGACGTTTCCCCCACACTGCGTATTTGTATGTTCTGCATGAATCTTACAGTAAACAGCAATTTTTCCCGTATACACCATTAACTGTGTGGTTTTTACAGCCCAGGTGTGAATGTTTACTGCGCGGTGCGAACTGAATCTTTAGGTATATTGTAGACCACTTTTAGTATTCAAATATTCCAAATGGAAATTAAAACAATGTATCTGAGACCGATGCGAATAATATTATCACCTAAACACACACTGTTCCATCCAATATTTCATGAGTATGTCTTTCAGCGCCACGTGTTTCGATCGAAAACGATCATCATCAGGTGTTGTGTACAGAATCTTAAAAATCAAGGTGAAATGTAGCGTTGAAAGAAATAATAAAGTGTTGTGTTAGACGGAGTAGTGTGTATTTATGTGACTGACTGGGCACAACGGTGTGGATACCATTAAATTGAATACTATTATTATGTCGTAACGCTGTAAATTTTATGAGGGCGATGTGAAATGCTATTAAGTTTCATAATTCCCGTACCTGGCCGAACTGAATCGGGCATTATCTTGGAGAAAGCTACGTAGCTGTGCAGATGTGTGTTCACGTAGTCATCTGAGTTACTGTCTGCGATTCGGTTTCTGCGAGACACCGCCAGGCTTCACGGCGCCACGTGGTTTATTAGATGCCTTTGCGCCGAGGAGAATTCTTGACCCAAGTAAGTGCAAGGAACAGGCACGTTGTGAAAATAACACAATGACGCGCTTAACAATCAATCTGTACCAGCCTTGTACCTATTCGCGCATTCACCGATTGATCTTTCTAGGGGAATTACTCTGTGTTCTGTGTGAGGTCACGAACTGAGTGTGTGTGTGTGTGTGTGTGTGTGTGTGTATGTATGTATGTGTGTGTGTGTATGTATATATATATTGCAGAATTTTTAATCGCGTTCGCAGAAGTGCGAAAAGCGACTGTTAGCTTCCTCATGTCTGTCTGTCCGCATGGGACAACTCGGCTTCCACTGGATGGATTTTCTTGAGATATGATACTTGAGTATTTTTGGAAAATCTGTGTAGAAAATTCAAGTTTCATTAGAATCTGACAAGAATAACGGATAATTTACATGAAGACCTATGTACATTTATGATAGTATCTCCCTGAATTCTTCTTAGAATGAGAAATATTTCAGACAAAATTTGTAGAGAAAAACAAAACACATTTTGTGTTCGACAACTTTTTTCCCGAAAATCGTGCCGTTTGTGAGATAATGTGGAAAAATGTGGTGGAGCCGGACAGGCATGCACATTGCATGCTGGGTAACTAAGGCTGCAGACTCACACTCAGAATATGTAATACTTTATGTTTTTCCACGGCAACAGTGGTTACGCGAATGCGCCTGTATGCCATGTTTATACGTACATTGCCAGTCTTGTTAACCGTGAAGTAGGTAATTAGTAGTAAATAATCACGCAATACAAATGCGAAGCATTTCACAGGGTTGATATAGAAAGGTAAACGCGCCCTTCCTTTGCTTAAACCACCACATAAAGGCGACGTATGAGACAGTCAGGGTGCAGTATTCTCAAAGCCGGTATTCAATTGGGATAGTGGTCAGTTTCACGCTTCACTCCGCCCCCCCCCCCCCCGGTATTCATTTAGGGGCTATGTACTTTACTGGTTTACTTTCCGTGCGTCTGAGAAACATAGGAAGAACTCACCTGTACTCCAGCCTAGTGATTCTGTGTATTTTACATCTCGCTTTCCACCTGTCATTGTGTGAAAAAATCTGGTCCCAGCACAGTAAAGACACATTCTCTTTCACCAGGACGCGTGTTTGTATCATATTCACATTATACGGAGTGCGCGAGAAGTCCCTGTGCACCCGTCAGAAGTGGAAGTTACAGCGAACGTTGAGTACCGGTTACAGCGAAGTGTTGGGAGTGACCGCCACGGGCATGTGACAGAGGCCACGTGTGATATAGGTTAGAGAGGGGGGGTCACTGTGAATGTACATTACTTACGGTTACTTGCAGGGGTTGGAAGTGACCTCCAGTAGCATATAACAGAGGTCACGTATGCCTCCTGAAGTATTTTATGTACAGCACAGTGCAGGGCCCTTCTTACACAGGTGCCCAGGGACTTTACGGTCACCCTGTATTATTAGCCAACAATACAGGCTGTTGTTTGCGAGATTCCGGTTATACCGAGCCGACCGTGTAGTTCCGCCAGTGGCACGCATCCCACCTGTTGAGAAACACTCTCTAAGGCAACTGTTGTAGCCGGCGCCGACCGCGGGCGTTTGTGGCATACCGACAGGGATCAATGTCGGCAGCGTAGTACAGTCCGCATCACTTCGACGTCGTTTCGTCTGAAAATAAAACTCCATCGCTAGTGTCAGGGGCGCACCCGGGGGGGGGGGGGGGGGCTGCCGGGCTGCAGCCCCCACCCCAAAACTCCCAAAATGGAAATTTAAGAAAGGCAGATTTTGTAGATATTATATCAAAAGTTTTACGTGATTTCACCTTCAACCGAAATCAGTCACTGAAATCGGCTGTTGGGTCGTACATGAGAATTTTGAAAAATAAATTAATAAAATTAAAAAAAAAACAAGAAGATACGACACTGTGATTGAGTCACGGAGCATGTAGTTATATGCATATGTGTATAAATACAGTTGCAGAGAGTGTTATGTTGTACTACATGATTTTTATAACATAGTTTTTAAAGTCAAACATACGTTATACATAGCCTCAGGGTCAGCCCCGTCCCAAGGAAAAATTCTGGATGTGCACGTGCCTCGTATCATATTTTCATGTGCAACGGTATGATCGTGGCCTGTTACACGGTACTGCCCAATAGTTTGCCTGGAGGGAGAGAGAATTAATGAGCTCATCTCAGGAGAACTGGAAACCTGGACATGACTTGAACTGGGGCTGTCTCAGTTCTAAATTTAGTTCATTACCCCTACACCGTCTTGTATTGTGGCCTTATGTTGGTGCAGTTTAACTCAAATGGTGGCTTCCACTTTTGACAGATATGCCAGAAAAATCTAATATTTGCAGTAATTGATTCCATCATTGTCAAGATTGAAGCAAAAATTATATATTACAGTTGCTTGGCTTTGGCCATCACAGTGGTGGCTCCCGCTGCAAGTTGTGTGTACACTGGTGTTGAGAGTCGAGCCCCACTTAGGTCATAGTTGTTTGTCCGTCGTTTTCATTCTTGTATCTAATTTATGCGGTTCTTTTTTTTTTTTTTTACAAGCTTTTGGTTTTTGCATCATGTCAGGTTAGTAACACGTACCACTTATGTTCGGAGGTACTTTCTGCCCCTTCCTCAAGGCTGAAGTCCAAACGTTGTTTAATAATGCTGTTTTAACCTATGCAGGTCATGTGCTATCTGATGATGTGGGGGATCATGAATGGTGAGTAGGTAAGAATTTGGGATATGGTGGATATTTCCTTTTCAGGTCTAGCGCAACATTTTTTAGAGAGACGTGAACATCAAGATTATCTCAGGTTACCCAGTAACCCTTCTGAGACTGGGGCCAGGCACCTCCTGAATGGAGGTTTAGAGCATTACTGCTCCACTGGCCTGTCTGTCTTTTGTAACTTTACAAATTGTCCATTTGGGTGTGAAACTTGATCTGTCACATTAATGGAAGAACATAGGGTGAGGGTGTTTGAGAACAGGGTGTTGAGGAATTTTTGGGCCCAAGAGGGAGGCGGTAAGAGGGGGCTGGAGAAGATTGTCTAATGAGAAGCTTCTTGATTTGTACTTCATGCCAGCTATTATTTGGGTGATCAAATCAAGGAGGATGGTGTGTGTGTGTGTGT
>BLKM01000900.1:2248906-2445141 GCA_013340265.1 Coptotermes formosanus
TGTGTGTGTGTGTGTGTGTATGTGTGTGTGTGTGTGTGTGTGTGTGTGTGTGTGTGTGTGTGTGTGTGTGTGAGAGAGAGAGAGAGAGAGAGAGAGAGAGAGAGATACTTTAAAAAATGTTGTCTTATGTTTAGGTCATGGTAAAACACACAAAGATGCTGCCAGTGTCCGAGCCACACATCCCATCCCAGCTGCTTGTGGACTTTATTATTTTGAAGTGAAGATAGTTAGCAAGGGAAGAGATGGTTACATGGGTATTGGGCTCAGCGCACAAGGAGTCAATATGAACAGGCTTCCAGGTAATAATGTCCATACACACAGTGCTGTAGAAATAAAGTTGCCAGGACTTGTTTGTTTGAAGGATGAAGGACAGGTGGTGGGAGGTATAATTTTCATCACAAGTAATACCAACAGTGTATCCAAAACTAATGAGAATTCAAAATTTAAATAACAAAATTTAGTGCTCTGTTGATCTTAATTATTCCATAGTTTTCATTAGCATGCTTATTGATAATGTTTTTGTTCTGTTTTAAGTGGTGTTGGAACATATCATGCAAAGAACTGTATATTTCTGGGGACTTTGTTAAAGGCAGTAAATAATTTGCTGAAAATTCAAGTCTTGCAGGATGTTAAGTCGTGCCAAGTGGTAAACATTTGCTGACATTATGAAGGATTGTATTGCTTTCGTCTCCAGGCTCATCCCAGAAGACTTGAATTTTGTCTTGATAGTCATTTGTTTGCACATTCAAGTGTATTTCTGCAAACGGAATCACACTGCAGGTAGGCGTGTACGTTGCACAATCAGAATCCATGTTAAAGAGACCACCGTAGCACTCAGCTGAGTGAAGGCTGCAGTGCACTTAATTCAGTAACATTGTTAAAAAAGCTTATGCTGTAAATAACCTAAGAACATGGTTCTGGAGCATGGCCAACTCATGGCAGAACATCCTGTGTGTGTGTGTGTGTGTGTGTGTGTGTGTGTGTGTGTGTGTGTGTTCATCATATTATTTAAATGAAAGGTATAATGTTAGTAATATTTTTTACTCGTAGGTTGGGACAAACATTCATATGGCTACCATGGTGATGATGGTCATTCATTTTGTTCCTCGGGAACTGGCCAGCCTTATGGACCAACGTTCACAACAGGCGATGTTATAGGCTGTGGAGTAAATCTTATTGACAATACTTGTTTCTATACAAAGAACGGACATAACCTGGGAATAGCATTTACAGATTTACCAGTGAGTATACTGTTTAATCAAAATTGTGCCAAATTTATAGCTTACTTTTTTGCCTTCCTGAAAAGGACAAAGTATGCTGGCAATATCAGCATTGTGTGTGTGTGTGTGTGTATGTGTGTGTGTGTGTGTGTGTGTGTGTGTGTGTGTGTGCACGCGCACGCGCTTCCCCCACCGCACCATTTTCTACTTTTGATCACATGTACCAATATAACAAAACTCACTATGACCATTATGCCATTGGAGAATACCCCAGTGCTGTCAATTTGAGTTTTCTGCAGTCAGTAATATCGGTATGAGAGAGTGACAAACTTTTAAGATGGGAATGGCACTAGTACCATTTACTTAGGGGTACTGAAAATATGTATTGTCATAGATCTTGAAAAAATATAGGACTTTCGTTGTAGAAATGTTTTTGTGTAGTTTTAAGTAACATGGTAGCAGCCACAAGGAATGTTTGTTTATTGTAATATGTTTATGTAATTGCACTTAAGACAATGATATTCCAGTCTGTACCCTTTAAATACTTGTGTTCTCTTTTCATAGCCAAACCTATATCCAACAGTTGGACTTCAGACACCAGGAGAAGTAGTGGATGCAAACTTTGGACAAGCACCCTTTGTATTTGACATAGAAGACATGATGCGTGAACTGCGAGCTCGTACACAGCTTACCATACACCAATATCCAGTGCCTGACTACAAGGGCGAGTGGCAAGCCACATTACATAAGTAAATTGCTCATCTCGATACATGTTTTTAATTTCTTAACTGTGATTTTAGCATCTGTGTTTTAGTTTCCCGCAGTTTGTATTGGCTTATTAGTTAACTAATTTTATTGAGCAGAAAGCAGCCACGTTAAAGATTTGTATGTGTGTGGGCTTAATGTAGATAAGTGGTTAGTATTTTAACCATGTGATATTACTGAGGAGTCTTTAGTCCAGTACACACAGTCTGAATTCACTTTATATTAACATTATACCTTACTGTGGAGTTGGATTTGATACATATTAAAATTGGTAGTTTTGCTGCTAGTCCCGTAGGAAATGTTTGCATACACAATGGTGAAGAGTGTTTTTGATACTGATTCTGAAGAATGCTTCATTCCAGATGCTTCTGGTATTGAATTTACATTTGTTTTATCATGAATAGTGATGATTATTCCAGCATATGGAATGTGGAACAGTGGAAGAAACAAGTAAGCTACTACAGCACATCAGCTGACTGCTTCTGGTTTAACGCGAATTGTCTTTCTGCACATGATCTCAGTACATATTTCATCTTTGACTTTTTGAACTAATATTACAAGTGATTATGCAACATTATTGTTCCAGAGATTGTTGTTAAGTCATTTTTATCATTCCTGCTTCATATGCAGGAGGTCTGCCTTCAAAAACTTTGCCCAGAGACTGGCTGTTCTGACTCAGGTTTCTTTATGGTTTTCCTTATTTTTTTCCAGGAAGATGCTTGAATAATACAGTGGAGGTTAAAAATCTGAGATAGCACAATCTTTTGTGAGAAGACTTTTAATCATACTGCTGTGGTATTGTGCAGCAATAAAGGGGCATATTTATACTACTTTTCAACATAATCAGCTTGTCTGTTATTGCACTTGTGACACTGTGTGATGAGTCTGTGCATACACTTGCAGTATAAGTCAGTGACACACATCACACCGAACATCTGCATGTGTGCCATAGTGCCTTCCACAAAGATGGTGGTGCTTTAAAGGCCAAAACAAATGGAAGTCTGAGGGGCTCAGGCCAAGGCTGTATGGTGGGTGCTTCCAACACATCTGCCTGATCAATGCAGCTGATGCAGCATCATGAAATAAACAAACAGTTGATTAGTTGATGTTATTTTGGTAGAGTTGAACCACTGCTGGGCAACCTGATATCGATAGGGATTAAATATAGCCTTTCATATCTCTGATAATAGTGATAGGTGCATCTTCCCAGCCTTTGTTATTTATTCTTTCTTCTCTGACATTTAACTGTGTATTGAGAATTTTTTGTATAAGCATTTATGCCATGTAGCAGATGTTCTTTTCTTAGTAAACTGTATAGTGTAATTTTACATACAGATTAACTGGTGGACATTCATCTTGCAGGATGGTATCTACCTACCTCGTTCACCATGGTTATTGTGCTACAGCAGAGTCCTTTGCCCATGGGACAGGACAGGTCTTTGACGAAGAAATAACATCAATAAAAAACAGGCAAAGTAAGTTGTTTTAACTTCTCTTGTCAGAACAATTTGAATGTAATTTGTAGATTGCATAACATACTGAATTAGACTTGAGTGGGCCTTGTTTCTAGATGTGTGTGGTGGTGTGCTTGTAACAATTGCAAATGCAGATAGGTTCCATATGTACTTCTGTCATATATTTTCACAACTGATTAGGTTGTATAATCTGAATTAAAAGAATGATTGTGACTGATAAGTTATGGAAACTGTAAAAGGAAATGATCATTATTTATTTTAAACTGTCCCAGTATTTGCTTGGAGGGACTGATAAACACCACAGGAAGCTTCATACATTAATGGGCATCTGTCAGGCCAAGAATTTAATGTTGGACCTCCCATGTACAATATGGTAATGTTAATCATGCAGTTGTGAAATTCATTTTGAAAACGATGCACAAAAATTTGGTTCTGGTTTTCATCACTGCCAACATACCAGCTGTATCAACTTCGGAAGTGGGAACAGCAATTTGTTATCTAGTTTCAGCAGCTCGTGACATTTTCTGTAGCAGTTGTAATGAAATTCTAACACAAATAGTAGATTCCTGCAGAAATTGTATAACAGTTTTGATTTTCTGGCGTATTTGAATAAGGCACTGTCAGTTTTCTACAAGCTTTAGAGTGAGTGAACCTTTTCTTAGAGTCTAGTAAGTACTGTAATTAACTGTGCTTTTGTGTAGGACTTTTGTAATATGCACAATACTTTGAGGAGTGCAAATGATTTACAGTATGTTGGTCAGACCAGTATCCTCTGGATTTCTTTGTTATAAAGGAGTTCCTTGAGTATTTTCATGTGTACAGTTTCTTTCCTATGTTTGTGCTTTTCATATTTTTCTTTTGAAGAACTGAGCACGTGTCAGACAGTACATGTTCTTGTTAAAGACATCAACAAGATACATGAGTGTTTACCAGAAATGTGTATCCTATTATTAACATAAAGTTTTTTTTTTTTTTTTTTTTTTTTTTTTTTTTTTTTTTTTTTTTTTTTGGACAGGAATCCTAAAATTAGTTTTAGCTGGTCGAATGGGTGAAGCTATTGAGACAACAAGCAACCTATATCCAGGATTATTAGAGCACAATCAAAATTTGCTCTTTCTGCTCAAGTGCCGTCAGTTTGTGGAAATGGTTAATGGGTCAGACTCTGAGGTTTGTCCTCCCCGTTGTCCTAGAGGTCAGGGTATCTTCTCTCCCCTTCATCCATCATCATCAAATACACCACCCCATCCTACTAGCCCTGTACAAACCTCAGTAATCCAATCTACCAAGAGTTATGGTAATAATCGGAATCGAGGACATTCATCCACAGTTGAGGAGAACAACTTGAACAATGTAGCTATGAATGGGAGTAATGGAGGGATAGGTGACCAGCCAGGGGGGGGCTCATCAGTCATCCGGCCACCGCCAGGAATAGGAGAAGAAAGTGATGTGGAAATGGAGCCACCAGAGGAAAGAAATGGACATACAGTAGTAAATAAGGCTGTATCTCCTGCCACTAATGGATATCAAAATGGAAGCAGCCTTCAGCAAGATAAAGAAGAACTTGATGATGTAGAAGATATGGGTGAGTAACATTATGCAAATGGAAGGTAAATTGAAGCATGATGAAAGTGTGTTTTTTAAATTTGTGTTACCGTAACAAAGAACACTCAGAACTTAGTATGTGACATGGTATGCATAAACTGCTAATGTTTCTGGCAGCACAGCCGGAAATTGGAACACTGCTAATTCCAGGTGTTGTCACCAGATTATATTCTGTTGTCCACCTCCCACCCTCATTTCCCATCATCCATGTTAATGTTGTCCACTCATCCCTCCCTTGACGTTCTGATTGGACACGTCACAGGAGGTTTCTCATGAGAAGTCTGTACTCATTGCTTGACTACCCCATCTAGGCTAGTAGGTAAGATACTCAAACTGCCAGCTTCATGTGTTGTAGTATTAAGTGTTGTGCTGAGCACTTTTTTTGTCAAACACTTGCAGTTTCATGATTTTTGATTGAAGGAATACCGTTAGAAGCAGCATAGTATAAGCCATCCAGGCTGTTTCATCTTCATGGGTGTTGGTCTGTTCATCTTCCATAAAGGAATGTATGTACAGAAATTACAGTTAACTAATTTATTTAACCTGTGTACATTTATTTTTATTTCCTGTTAAGTTATGGGTATTTAGATGTAAATTTAAAGCTGTGAAGTCCGCAGTCTGGATAAACAGCCACAAGAGTATTGAAATAGAAAATGAATGTGTCTTATCATATGTACTTTGAAAACCTATAGAGATTATTTTGGGGCACACAGTAGCGCAGTTGGTTGAGGCACTGTGCTACAGGCTGAAAGGTGGCAGGGTCGATTCTGGATGCTGTCACTGGAATTTTTCATTGACATAATCCTTCTGGCCGCATTATGGCCTTGGGTTCAACTCGGCGTCTAACAGAAATGAGTACCATGTATACTTTCTGGGGGGTAAAGGTGGCTGGTGTGTAGGGCTGACAACCTTACCACCTTTAGGTGCTGACTGTCGTGAGAACTGGGAGCCTCAGCCTCCTGGAACCCTCAGGGCCTGTAATGGGATTGCTTTACCTTTATAGAGATTATTTATCAAAGTGTTTTATGGTCTTTTTTAAGACCCCATCCTGCATTTGTGTCACATCTGTTTGGGTGAAAAGGTGCAGTTCAGGCATTACCAACTACTGCTGGCAATGAATAGTCTTGACCACACATAAGCAAAGGAGTGTTGTATAATAGTGACCTGAGTGCTTAGTATTAAAAGTCAGCAAAATCAATCACCATAAATGGAAAACATAATTAGACATATTTTCCACAAAGTAAAGGGCTTATAGTGTAAATATGAAGATGGTGGCTTGACCCCACTGAAAGGTGCTATCAGAACTTGGACAGGAAGTTGAATGGACTGTATATAGAGCCACTCTGCTTGTGGTGGTGAAGAGAACATTTCAAGTCTTACATTAACTTTAGCACTGATTCATTTCACATTACACAGTATGTGCTGGCTGCACACTGTATGCAGGGAGTATTTGTGTGATGTCCTTGTGAACAGTGTCTGTTGCTGAAACATTATCACATACAGAGCCTAAATTTGCAGGGAATAGAGTCCATTTGTCCCCTGCAGTTTGCCTTCCCTTGTGTCATATAACAAGCTCAAAGTGCCAACCTCCAGCTTCTAAGCAGGCCTCATACCTTTTGAAAATATTTTTTTTACACACAATAGAGTTCTTGTCCTTAAATTTTAAGTCTATTTTTGAAAATTGTACATCCTTTTTTGTAAAGAAAGTGGATTCTCCCACATTTTATTTTCTGTTAATTTTCCAAATAATGGTGTCTGGATCAATTTAACACCATGAGCAGAATTTGTTCGTGCAAAAGCATGGGGCCTTTGATTGTGTGCCCACTCAGTGGGCACCAGACGCTGACTGTAAGGTCATATAAAGGAACCTTATGAGATACTTCAGGATTTTTATAACACTGATGTCTTTTATTGTGGTTGTTTATGTTTCTACTAATGTAAGCCATACCCCATCCTGTAGGAACAGATGTTTTCATATTTTATTTTTGTCCACCTTTGAACCTGTTTCAGATTTCTTCACTATGCTGTGTATGGTTCTTTCACATGATTTTGTTGATTTGGGTTAGAAAAGGTAAAGTTGTCCCTGTCCGTGCCATTAAGGCATGTAGGGGGAATAGAGGTTCAGCTCCATCCATTTTTAATCTCTGCCCCAGTTGGGGGTGATTGGTCAACTGCCACTTTACCCCCAAGAAAGAACTCTGGTACTCATGGAACAGGAGGCTGGGAGGGCTACAAAGCTGGTCCAAGTGTTGTGGAGAAGAGAAAATTCTCTTGCCCCTGCCAGGATTAGAACGCCTGACTGTGAAGCCCACAGCCTAGTCACCATCCTGACTAGACTGTCCTGGCTGCTATTGATATGGTTTATTTTTTACAAAACCTTCAGTAACTTTTTTTTTCGTGTGCATAGTTTGCAAAATATTTCAAGTGAACACTCTTTATTCAGCTAAATACATACTACAAATGCCATGAGGCCATCTGCGGTTCACTCATAATCAGAGATGGTTAATAAGGCAGTGCCCATTCCAGTCACTCAATTTTCAGTGGCAACAGCAGTGCCACTCTGCTGGATGTCAAGGCCACACGTACTGAATTTGTATTTTCCTGCACTCAGGGATGCAGCAAATCTGCCCCTTTGTAGAATGTGTTTGAGTTCATGATAATAAATCTTCAGCCATTTGTAGACCATAGTGTGAAACTGACTTGGCAGAATAATATAAAAATTTGTATAAAACTTAACATTTTATGATAATACAAACATGGCAACTCTACCTCTTGAGAGGGAAGGTGTACATATTCTGTGACAGAAAATACAAACTGTTTTCACAGACTTTCAGTTGGCTGGTACAGATGTTGGAGAATACTCCTGGACCATTATGAATAAAAATACGTAGGTGTGGGTTAGCATAGTACAAGCCATATTAGTGTTCTTCAAAATTTTGGTGAAACTCTTTTTCAGACTTTGGACGCAATCTGTGTGTCATGTTTACTGGCACTCTAAATACAACACCACCAACCTATAAAGGGGTATGTTAAAATGATTTGACCTGTTCTGTACATCCACCATCCAATTTGAAGATCAGACGTATCTTTCTGCCTGTGCACCATGACTTGTGGAGTTGAAGCTCCATACGTTCTAGAACTCAGCATCCCATACCAGGAATCAAACCCCACTTGTTCAGCTGTTGTCTAGTTGTGTTTTTGGTTAAGTATGTTGGCTTTACAAATAAAATTATTGTTAGAATACAGTATACAGTATTTGATTATAGGTTCTTGGCCCAGAGGTAGGCTTTCCAGAATTATTATGATTTACTTCAGGTCCTCCAGACAAAGATCAGGGTGTTATCTTAAATTAGACCACATTCTCATCAGTATCCTTAATGATTTCTTATCCACTAATTGTCCTTTTATTCATTGCTGTTTATTCTGAGCTATTTAATGTCATTAAGTAAACCAGCAATAATAAAATGATTTACAGTTGATACAGCAGGATTAGAAATGTAGTTTTGTTCTGTGTTGCAGAAGTGGATCCCCCAACATCACGTCGCCAGTTATGTGGTGGCAGCAAGCCAGCTGTGGAACGGATGTTAGAGTTTGGTCGTGAGCTGTACAACATGAGCTTACATCTCAGGCAAGAGCAGGGAAAGAATGAAAACAACAAAAAAATGCTCCAGGTGCATACATTCTGTTACAAAGTATTCTTCTTTTAACACCTTTCATGATGAATTGCATTAAAAAACTATAGTGTACTTTTCATTTATACTTCCTTGGTGTGCAGAAAACCATACCTGACCACTTGATGTCTCAGATGAGAGTAAAGAGGCCCCTTTACTGACACTGTTCAGTTCCAAAAACATTCTTATCAGGCAATAGTAGTGTTTGCTAAGTGATATGTTTCTTTCACATTCTGAAAAGTGTTAGTTGAAACTCTGTAAGGATTTCCTTTTGCAGTGGTTTGACAGCTGTATCTGTTGTAAACATCTAATGGCAGAATAATTCTAAATGATGAATTGTGTAGGTTGTTGTTATGCAATGGTGGTTTAGAATTTTACCTTCGTATGGTAAATGAACAGGCCAAGTATAATGACTTGACCTCCATCCAAGTGTGTAGATGGGCTTATAAAATTAGTTAAGGCATTATTAAACATATTAAAGAGGCATGTGATTTTTGGAAGTCTTTTTTGTGCTTGTCAGTCTTATGTAGTTGACTTATATTGTCACAGAAGCGTAGGAATATTAGTATTTGAAAAAAAAAGGTAATGTTGCTGTAAAGTGGGGCATAGAACGTTTCTTCAAAAGGGGAATAGTAATTTTTCATTGTGTCCTTAATGTTGTGTGTTATTCGTGTTATTATAGTCGAAGAGATGTACAACTCCTGTACAATGATGCTAGGAGCTTCCCTGCCAGATGTGTAAATATTACTAGCACTGTTTGGTAGTCTGTGCCATGCTCATTTGGATCGTTCCCATGAAGAAGAACAGAAGTATGAGAATTGGTGTAGAGTTGTTGTTCATATGAGGTGCCCCTTTCATCTTAAATGCACCGTGTCCTCGATCTTGTGGTCTTTACTACATTGTATCTTGGCCTCTGCTCACATCCATGTCATCACTTTTTGCCATCTGCCATTGCTGTCTTTATCAAGTTTACTTCAGTGTCAGGTGAGAGTTCTCCATCAGAGTCAGTCTTCAAAAAAAAGGAGCTGTGTTTATTTCCTTTTTTGGTCCTCAGAATAAGGCAGAAAATGTATTGTTATATAGTCCATTACTGTTACAGACTTTAATTTGACCAGCACTAAGCTATGTCTTTGAAGCATGGAACATGACTGAGTCATCGGAAGAAAGTCGAGCAATATGTGGAAGGAAAATAACTTAGGATGGAGACTAAGACATAATGAAGAACTCTATGAATTGTTAGATGGACTTGGTATGATTAAGTATGTTAAGTTCAAAAGATTACAATGAGTTGGTCATATAGTCTGAATGGATAATATTTGAACACCAAAAAAAGTATTGAATGGAAAATTCTATGCAAGAAGACCTGTGGTAAGACAATATCAGGAGGGACCCCTCCTTGCTGCTGAAGATAAGAGGCTGGAGGAGGTCAGCAGAGGACAGGACCATATGGAGGTGAACTATTGAAGAGGCCAGGCCCTAATGTGTGCTGTCATGCCAGTGAATTAGAAGAAGAGTCCAGTACTGTAACAAGGCTAGGCAGGTTAAAGATTGCATTTGAAGCTTCTGATGGTGGTCCACTTTCCCCATCAGCTACAAACATGTGGGGAAAATTTGTTTATTCTATACTTATTTTTGGTTTATTCAGATGCTGCTTTCTCAAAGGTAACAGTGAATGTGAATGCTGTATTCACAGAACAATCATATGGACAGAATGTGACTGGAATCTGCTCCTGTCTAGCAACAACCATTATGCACTCGATGTTTATAAATAACTCATGGCAGGAAACTGTAATGGACGTGTGTATAGAACAGTTGCGTCTCTTCTATTATCATAGATTCTATAGGCTGGCTTTAAAAGAAGGGTATTTTAGAGTAGCAGTGTTACATCATATGACCAACTGGACCATGGGTACACTATAATGGTACTGTGATGTATGGCCTGCAGTGGTTACTGTCCATATTCAACACCTGTAGACACTTTGTTATTGCTGTTACTGTACATAATAGTGGTGGGATTTTTTTTAATCCTTAGTAGATCACATATATTGTTAACCTGAGTAATTTGTATTGTGTAGCTTTGACTTGCATTCAGATTATGGTCTTCCAAGTTGTAGCACCATGCAGTTTCATTAAAGAAGAACTGGCTAAAAACATCTTCAGGGTAGAAGTGAATGAAGTTAGGTTGTAGGTTGAAAGTTGCCCTTTTTGTGCCCACATGTTCATCACCTTCTTTGAAAGTGCCCAGTTAGGACCTTATATGCTTCCTGTTCCCATTGGTTATCCTTTATATACTCTCACCCAATTTGGTTGGCTTCTGCCCTTAAAGTGGATGTAGCAGGTTCATCTGGAAGATTGCTAACCACCTGTGAAACTGCACAGTGTCATAACTTAGAAGACCACAATTCTAGTTTTCACTGCTTTGAAAATCTCAGATGTCATCTATGATTTGCTAGGTTGATACATTTTTTGCCACAGGATGCCTTTAGTCTACTAGCATATTCAAATCCTTGGAGCAGCCCTGTTGGGTGGCAGCTGGATCCTGTACAGAGAGAGACTGTATGTGCTGTTCTCAATTCTGCCATTCTAGGTAACTGGTTTACAGTAACTGCACAGTAATGACTGATTGATACCCTGCACTTTCTGTTTACATTATAGATTTAATTCAACTTGATTTTCGGAAGCAGTGTTTTATACTGCCTGTAATTTGGTTCAACTTTTCTGTCTATTACAAGGTTGTGGACCGCACGTTGTAGTAACTGTCTTATTCTTAGCTTGCTTTCCATAATTATGTCCATGGTAGGTTGATGCATGCCCTGATAGGAGATAAAGTGGGAGGTTTGAAGTTTTCCTGTCTGCCATTAGTCTTTTACTGGGTGAATGAGTGCAGTTATTTTTTTGAATTTGTAAGTTTATATGTAAATTGTTGTATATGTGTGTTTGTTTGGAAGAGAGGCCCTTGATGTTGACCAGATTTGGTTTAAATATGTTGGGTTTGTAGTAAGAAATTCCTGATTTGTGTAAATGTTGTACTTCAGTGGTCATGACTTGGATTTATATAAATATGACTGAAAAGTCTTACATGCCATTACCAGTGCATATGTGTTCAGTGCTCTGTAAGATCTCTGACTTCCAAAACCAGTTTTGAGTGGGGTGTGGAATAAAGTGCTTGGGTACAGGAATACAATTTGTAAGTAGGGTATATTCCTGAGAAAATTTTGGGGTGAGGGTATATATAAAAACATGTAAAGTGGAGACATATACATAAGGTAAGGCATGCCAATTAGCCATGTGCCCTTAGTCTGATGGGCTGCCATGTTACTCCTGGACCACCTACCACACGGCATCTTTCGTAATATTTTCTTGGTTTGTGGTGATTTGTTAACCCATTACACAAATTGTTGTTGAGCTGTTGTGTTTCAAATGTACTGGGACACCTTTATTTTGATTGCAGAAAATTGACACATGTCATGCAAAATGAATTATATTTCCCTTTAGTTGTTCAGTAAATTTTGTGTTACAGCATTTTTCTAAAATGTTTGACCATGTGGCTGGTACTGCATGTTTTGAACACAAACATCAACATTCTGATGATTTCCTCCTCTTGTTAGTGCAATGTAAAGCTGGTCATGTCAGAAAACATGTTCAAGCATATAAACACCTGTATGATTAAACAGTTCTTCTTGTGACTTACTAGTCATCATCATGAAGGCTGAAATCACAGGAAATTGGTGATGCCTCACCATGAAGACAAAGGAACTTTCATGTGGTTATAAGTAACTTTAAGAAATGAAAACACATTCACCTTTGGTGCTATAAGTTTTCATGTCTGCGATGTTAAAATTTTCGTACAGTTGTTTAACCTTTAAGAGACGGGTTTAAATGCTGAGTGTATCTTGTGCTGGCCGGACTTTTCTCGCGTAGCGTGGCCCTTTAAATCTCCGAAATGCAGCGACTTAGGAAAAATCATAATAAACACAGTTTTATCGTTATAAGTTCTGAATAAAAACTGGTTTTATAAAGAATTAATCTGTTTATATATATACGAAGCTATGTTTAGTCATCTTCTATCGGTTTTCGTCTACGTCTTTAAATATTCCTTGTACACTTCCTTTACTCCTGTTTTTACTACATGTCAGAATAATTTCTTCTACTTCAAAATGTGCCACAAATTTTTGACAAGATCTGTACTTTTCTCTTCTTACAATTCTACCCTATGGGTTAGATTTTATGACCTTTTTCCGGTTGCGGTTGCATTTAGCGTCAAGTAAACAACAATTTCGCTCTTCACAAATTCTTTTGAATGCAAGATTCTTAGTGAAGAGAAACCATTTCTCTGTTGGAGGCTGGATTAGCAGGTGCCTGTTTGTGTTATTCATGTTACAAGGGCCTACACAAACACTTCAAAAGGCATGGCTAGGAACTCAAAGCTAAAAAGGCTAAATAGAGACAATATTGTTGAATTGATACTTTATCCTGATTCTGACGATGTCGTTTCTGTCAGACTTGGAAATGGACAAAAAAGCTATTTTTTCGCGTATTAGACATGACCATTCTAAACAGCTTCCTTCTCTTGACTGCATTTGGGACTAAAATCACGCACAGAGCCTTCCGACTTTCCCTCGTGTGGAATTTGACTGAAAGGGCTGGAAGCCTTCCTCGCCCGCATCGACCCCTGGGCAGGCCCTGTGTTTCATAGAAACAAGTTACACGGCTCGAAGTAAACTTCAGCAGCCATTGACTATTTCCTTTCTCAAGACTGTATTGCCGAGCTTGTTCTGCACGAGGAATAAAAAAACGAGTACAAATCAAGTGTAAGAAATGTTATGTTGGACTGTGTCTTGGTAAGTGTTTTGAAGATTACCACACAAAACTGAATTTGTGATACATCAAAACGTGATGGTAGTCTTCAGGAACACAAAGCATCTCAATGAAAAGGTATGTAACAAAAAATATTTATTGTGTGAAGTTTACTGCAGCGCGCTACCAAGCAAATGCATGGAGACCAGCATATGGCATGCTAGGCCATTCGCGCTTACATTTCAGAGACCAGCATATGGTCACTTAGGACGATAAAGGTTAACCAACACTCTTCTCCCATTCAGCAGTCCTCTTTTTAGGATCCAGATACCCCAGCAAAATGATAAAAGCACCCACTTTCAACTTCATCATGTGCGGTGGAATTCCAGATAGACATTTTTGGTTAAGGAATTGAATGGGAAAGTCATTTTCCTATTTTTATTGTCAGAAATCAGTGTCATTCACTACACATGCTGAGAGACCTTTCCTTATCATGACAGCAATTTTGCAGTCGATCATGACTATTTGGGGGGAGTGGGGTGGTATTGTAGCACCATACTCCACTTATCTTCATCCTTAGCACATCAGACCCCATACCTGTGGCAGTAATGCTCAATGCTCAATTTCTGTTCTTGCCCAGTATGTACCACCCAGAGAACATACCTGGTAGCTGATTCTGTGACAGGCTGCCATAATATTGACACGCTACTCCATGGCATCTTTCAGTAGTCATTTCTTTATTCTGAGAGTAAACCAAGCATTAATCTTGTCTATCAGCGTGCTGTCATCTGATTCAGTTATGTTGCATTATATGCCTAATGCTCAACTGTTTCTTCTGCCTCAGATACCTCACAGGTACATGTTGTATATTATTGTTTCAGGCTAGGTCTGTTGAGGTGGAATGTCTTAAATGTTGCATCTTATGTTATGCAGTCAGTCACAGTCTGATGTTGCTTAGTTTTTGCTTTTTTATTTATGTTTAATGTATATTATTTTTGTTTTATACTTTTATTTAGTCTCTATAATAGTTCACCTTTATTGACCATAGCAACCAAGGCGTGACTCAACATTGTGTGTGTGTGTGTGTGTGTGTGTGTGTGTGTGTGTGTGTGTGTGTGTGTGTACGAAGCTAAGGTACTTCAAGTATACCTGTACAACAGAAGATATTTATGAATTACTAATTGCACTTTTTAATAATCTTGACATAATTAATCTGATGTTTTATGTTGCACAGAATCTAGCAACCTACCACGCCGGCCGCCTCTGGAAGTGGCCCTGGCTCATGCTCAGGAGCTTGTGAGGTTGATGTCACGATCAGGACTGGGCTCATGTGCCTTTGCCAGTGTTGATGACCTCCTGCAACACTGACTGGTACACAGAGAAGCGGACTTTATATCAGCACATTCGCTTTCATTTGAATCTTATTACATCAACAAAAGATCTCGTTATTTATTGCCTCAGAAAAGCGCACAGTGCCTGAATGAGGAATGGTCAGCACATAGCATTGGTAACGGGAGAACACACAGATGGAAGCAAATTGTTGCAATGTTTGTACAGGAAATTGCCTTGCAGGGGCTGTTTAGCTCCTGTCTCTGAGGTTTTGATTTACCCTTTGTTTTGAAAATGTGCGACTTTTAATTAACATGGTCAAATGCATTGCTATGTAGAGGTTATTAGGAACTGAGATGCCCCAGTTCAGTGTGTGATGAGACCAAGAACAGTAACATGGGTGAGTCTAAACTTTACTGTGTGTGTGTGTGTATGTGTATGTGTGTGAGTGTATGTAACCCCCAGATGTAATTGTGGGTGTTATATAGATATTTGTATGGCTCTGAATGATCTGTTTAGAACAGTGTATTGTGTATGTACTTTATTGTCAACTTACTACCTGGGGCGCCCCAAGCCCTACTGTTTCACTGAAATTTAGATGTCAAATCCTGCCTTAGGTAGTATTTTACATGCGTTGTTAGATTACAAAGAAAGAGGCATTGTTTTATCGCAGTAGATGCAGAAAGTTGGAAATTGTTTTATTTTTGATCAGTGCTGTGTTTTGTACTACCATATCCTAACAGTGGTGTAGAAGTTTCCTTTGTTTGCATTAATTTCAGTAAACAGTTACTACATGTTTGATACAAAGGAATAAAATTAGCATTTTAGCTCATTCTGTCTTTTATTTATGACAAAGACATTTTATTAGATAGTGACATGAACTAATTTGAGGAGATTCTTAAAAGTAAAGTTCAAGGAAGATGAGAAATGTCAGAACAAGAACAAGTTCAGTCAGAAGAAGAAAAGTGCTTAATTATTCTGATGAAACTGACTTTTCCAGCCAACCTTTAATTTCATGTTTTTCATTGTTAATTGTGTGGTGCGCAGGATTTGGTTTGGTGACATGAATATTGACGTAGGCCATACTGATATGAAATGTGTTGATGATTGTAAAGATAGCAATATTTGTAAGTTTTCAGGATCTCACAGTAAATATGACAGGAAAAACGAAACAATTTTAACTGCAGTCCATGTATGAAATTCTCCCTCTAATATATCCTTCCTTATCAGAAGTAATTTGTAATATAAAAAGAAATGCAAATATACTCTGTCTAAATGCAGCCTTATTTTACAGATAAAATAAAAAGTATTGTGTTTAGACTGAGTATATTTGCATTTCAAGTTATATTGTAAACACAGCAGGAAATAATCACCTGCAGATTAATGTGTAATATCTTGTGTCATCAAACATACAGAATTTCAGACCTGCTGTTATGTCACTGATCCAATTACTTTTGGGTCTCTGCAGGGAGTGATTACAGTTATACAGTAATAGATGAATAATATATCCTGTGTTTAAGTTGTATGTGACAGACATCAATCTTTTGGGATGAACTTCAGTGTTTGATGGTGCTGTACCCTAGCTGATCAGCGAAAAGTAATGTCCCTGTGCTTCATTAAGCACCGTGTCATGAAGGTGTGTAGGAGTGGAAGTGGAGCTTCACATGTTCTTGATCTTGTCATTAGATGGAAGTGTGTGTTCAGCTTTATGCTCTGGCTGCTTGACTTCCCGGGAAAATGCCCACTATATCTCTTGAGATGTTAGTGAGGCTGGGCAGGGCCTAGAGCCATGCTGGATGCTTTGGAAAAGAGATAATACCTTGATCCTGCTGAAATCAGCCACCAGTCCTGGGTAATCCAGCCTGTAATTTTATTTTGTTACCATTTGAACCACCCTTTCTGATAACATGAGTAGATTTTTCTGACCAGAGGGAAGTGTACGTCTATTGCAGCATATTTGATTTGTGCTATATAAAAGGAAAACAATTAGAAGAAAGTGTTCCAAATAATATGTCCATAGTGGGTGCATGATACAAATGTGAGTGGTCAACATCACATCCTGGCCACTTTACCCCTGGGAAGGAACCCCAGTGCGCCACTGAATAGGAGACTGGATGGGCTGCAGAGCCAGTCTGGACATTTTGAAGAAGCGAAAAATCCCTTTCCCTTGGGAGGTTTCAAACCAGAGACAGTCCAGCCTGCAGCCTAGTCGCTATACTGACTACGCTGTCTTAGCTCCAACATATAATGGTTATAATCCACAATATGATATGCACCTCCAGTGAGACATTACTTTTTCCAGACAAAGAATCATATAATATTTCCCAAACAGGTTACTTGAGAAGCAGGTATCACTAATTTTACAGCAGTTTTTTAAAGAGCAGTGATATTAAGACAAGACTGATAGCTAAGCATATCCACGAAACATGAGGAGGGAAGCGTCTGTAAAAACTGAAGAAACGACGTGTTTTGTGTACAGTCTGAACTCTTTCATTCTGTATTTTATGTGATGACAGTTCTGTAGCTTCAGTGGCTATACTGCAAGGCAGTGATTTTGGAGGCTGTGTGGTCAGGAAAATTGTGTTACGCCTTTATCAGGTTAGCCGTTCTGGGTGAAGAATTGAACCATTCACCTCTCAGATATGAAGCAGGAATGTTAACCACAATACTGTAGCATTTACTGCTTTTCTCCTTATTCACTTCAAATGAAATACTGGTGTTCTTATGTTAGTGGCCTGGTAAGCATTTGTTTGGTCAGGGTTCATCTTTCTCCCACTTCCCAAATGTACCATTGAATGCATTCGACATTAGTTTGAAGTGCTACTGTGAAACCCACTGCAATGTAGCTCTGCCAGCTGAGTCATGGAGCTGCAATATATATATTATTGTGATATAACTTGTCCCCTCCAGATTGCATGTACATTTATTTGTGAAATAAGTACTGTAAAGAGTTTGCCAGAGATAGCTACTTTTAAACCATATGAATAAATTATGCTCTAATCCAGGAACATAGGAAGCAACAGTATGACATAGTGATTTGCAGACATATCTGCAATAAATCTGTGCTGCTAAAATGTTTTATAATAATATTTATTATTTTTTCCGTACTATAAATGAATTAATGCCCTGCTCCATTCAGGATGGGCATAGGGATGCAGGTGGCATATCTGCTGTCCAAAGTCCAGAAATAGCATCTATGTGCCTAGCTATGTGTATTGGAGAAAAATGTTAAGTATTTTTCATTGATATGGGGTTTTAAATTACCAGAAAATTTTTAAAAATATTTAAGTGCAAAATATATAAAAATCTTTAATGCCATGAGTACGGCACGATACTTTTACTGAAGACATACATGAATAATGTACCGGTGCAATTTAGAAAATCATGGCGTATTGGTATGGCATTCAGAGGTTTATGTGTGTAAACAGTAATGTACGTATACATCACTCAGCACACATTCGCATTAAGAAGAATTTAAAGTCTGGCAGTCACCCATACTAGTTGCAACAGACATTGTGCTAGTACCACACCTGTCTGTGAAGGCCTTCTTCAGTATAATGTAAATGTGTGGCAAAGTTCTGAATTGTTTGCGTGTGAAGTGAACCATACAGGTGTATTCATCTGTTAAATGGGCCAGATATGTGTGGTTTGCCATGTTCCATTTTACTGGTTGCGTAAATAATTTTGAAACTTGGCCTTTTCTACCATGTTTTGGGGTTTCTGATCTTTTTGAGCTTCCTTCATTCCTTGTTCATTTGATTAGTACCAGATGACTGGTACATTTTCACTTCTTTAATAGCAATTTAAATTCTGTAAAAAATAGGTTCAGAAAATCTGCAGACTAGTTCAGTAGGCACAGGCACAGGCAGATTTGCGTTTAGAAAATAAGAGTCCACAGTTCATTTTAATCAGTCAAGTGAATATTTCCTGGTTGTCGCTAACCCACAGGGATATATTTAACTCCACCCTGAAGATTTTTAAATTGCATGTTTCATCATTACAACCAGAATTCCGTTATTTTTTCATGATTGAATGTCTTAACCATTTTTATGCCCTCTTTGCACAGGGTGCATAAAATAATTCGTGATGGGACAGTTTAATTTCCATCTGCATGTTTCACCTCAGAAAATATGTATCAAAGTTTGATTAAATTTGGTGTGAGTGATCATTCCTCTGCATTGTTGATCGGCTTTAGTTTTGATGTGTACTGGTTGAACATCACCTTTATATTACAAGGAGCTGAAAATAAATTTCAGCATATTTGTCACAAGCTGTACATCATACAGACACACAATATATGAAATAAAGTCTTGTAGACCTCAGTTAGATCTATGTAACATCTAATGGAAACATTTTTTGTGATAAATATTTCTCCTGCTTCTTCCTCCCTCTCTGATAAGGCCAAGTATTTACCTCAGCAGGCTTGTATTAGCCAGTCAGTGTTCTTTCCTTAACGCCATAAACAAAGTGGCACAGGCATACACAACAAAAAGTAAAGTCATAGTTTTCTATATTTTAAAGTTTACGTTCTAGGCAGTATTTTAGAAGGCAAGCTCGGAATTCGGAATTAACCGTATATGTCAGCAAGGACACCTACATAATTATTAGAATGATGCAACATGGATGTTACTGTATTTTTACGTCCGTCCTAAAATCTGCCCGTTTTTTTTGGCAGGTGCATGAAACCGCATATATTATTGACGGTAAGAAAACGAAATGTTTGAAAACTGAATTTACGTAATTATCACATTTTGTAGCATGGCGTTGTGCTTGGTACTTTCGAGTGTGACTTTGCTTTAATTCCTTAACAAGGTACCACATTACGGCACCGGCATGAAGGACTGGTTGAGTGACCTACACCGCCAGCAGACTGCGCGCGCGCGCAAATGAGTGTACAGATGATGAAGAGAGAGGGCGAGGCGGTCCGTGTTTTTAGTGTTGTAAGAGAGCAGAGAACGGTTGGTTGAGTCTGCCCCATGTCTGCAGCCGGCAGTAGTGGTCTGCTGGGCTTGTCCAGCTGAGAGGAGTATTTTGTGGCATATGTGGCTTACAAATGAAGATAGACTTGTGTAGCATGTGGTGTTAGTGTGTATAGTGTGGTGTGTTCTGAAATATTCCTGCAGTGAGAGGAATAAGCGTATGGGTGTGTGTAGATCTAGGAAAGGGGAACCGATCGATCTTTTCTGGGCCACCGGATATTGATAGAGAATATTCAGTGCAATCCTTCACTCGGCAGGTCCGAGCGTATAATTTTGTGCTGGACCACGGATTCCTAACCGGCGTCACGTTTGTCAAAGAAGCAGGACGCAGGATGGGGTGTGCAATGTCTGCTGAGGAGCGGGCAGCTCTAGCACGCAGCAAACAGATAGAAAAGAATCTGAAGGAGGATGGGATACAAGCAGCGAAGGATATAAAACTGCTATTACTAGGTGAGTCATTGTATTGCATTTTCAGTTGTGTGAACGTAGTCACTTTCGTGGTTAATATACCTGTCCAGTGTTCCGTATGCTGTTCATTCCCGATATATAGAATCAAGAGACCAGGCCTACTAATTCGCACGACTTTTGTGTCTGATATCACTGAAGAAATGTTTACCGCGTAACGTTGGTTAGTTTTTTCATTCGACTGCAGGCAGTGGGGCTGGGCGTGACTTAACCATCTTGCTGCTGGTGGAAAGTGGAGGGGAAGTCGGAAATGACAGACCGTGTCTCGTCAGTTCCGTGGTATTTTGTCACTGTTGTTCCTACAACAGCACGTTCAGAAAGTAACAGCCGGGATTTTGTGCAGCCATTAAATCTGGTGCATATGGCAGTCAAACTTCACCATAATGCGGTAGCGTTTTTGTATGAATTTCATTACGAATATGAATGGACTCCGTATTCGTAACTTCGTGGTGCGGCTGTTGTAACTTTAAAATACGGGGACTGCTTAGCTAGAAGAATGTAGACATGTCTGTGTAAACGTAAATAACCAAAATTCTTGCTTCGTATTAGAGAGCCGGAGACCGGCCGTCCGAAGAAGATTTGTCGTGTTTCCCTCAGTCTCTACAGACATGTTATAGTATCTTAATAACAGACCGTGAACTCTTCTTTTCAGATTGTTTTATAGCTCGTAATTCGCACAATCATTTACGCTACCTGAAGTAAAGTACATGTACAAGTTAAATTTGTCCGTTTGCACTGTGCTTTTGATACTTAACGGGGAGACGGGATAAATCTTAACGCATTCTTAAAATGTCAGTATGACGGGGGAGTCGTTCGCTGCACGCTCCGGCCGCATTATTCCTGGAGAAAAAGTTCCCCGTGCCCGTAGTTGGCTGGGTGGGGTCCAGAGTAGGTATGGGCATAGTGGCGAAGAGAGAAGTCGGAACGAATGTTAGTCGTACAACCTGTAGCCATAGCGGAATGAGATCCTGCAACGTGACGAAAACCGCTGGGGAACGTCGGTAAATAACCACAACAATTCAGAGACGTGTGGTGGTGTGATGTGTTATAAATAAAGTCTCAACACAGAAAGGATAGGAGCTTGTCACCGTACTGGAAAAGGTATTTGCACGGTAGTGTGTGGGGTTCTTACGAACGCAGTTGTGAAACCCACATGTTTGGCATCTTACAATTCATTGCAACGTTTACAGGAGGGTGACCACCTACAATCCCTTCTGTATTCAGCCTTTTTATAGTTTCCTAATTGTTCCTGCGGTTGCAAGGATAGATTCTTATATAGGTTATGACCCATGCCATCATAAACCATGTGTGCTGATTTCAGTGTAGTTCTTGAACGTGGAAGGTCAGTCGGTTTTTCACAGCATATGCTCCTGCTCATACGGCTCACAACATGGAAAAGGTGAATGAATGTTTATATGGCAGGTCAATAGTCAGGTCTAACACGTACATTGTTTAATGACTAATACACAGAAACAATACGTGCGTTAATGTAGGTGTGTTCAACACTGTGTGGCGAGTTCGTTAACCGTGGATTAATCCGTAATAGAAATTCGTATTTTCGAAACGTCACGTAACATACGTCCGTCCGTCCAAGGTCCATTGGCGGGGTGCGTCCCAACGTAAGATAACACTGACGACGAAGTATGGCCCGCGGGATGGATCCGACCTCCGAGAGCTTCTTCTGGCCCCTACCCCCTTGATATGTATGGGAATTTTTGTCTATGATTTATGTGTATTTACCATGCAATATTTTTATCAAAGATTATAGCGAGTTGTTTTGCGCGGTGCACAATGCGGGAAGTTGGTCCATTTAATGTGAGGTGATCTTCAATCGGTGTAGGTCTTTGAAAGAAATCCATTGATGTTTGTGCTTCAGCGTTCACACGGCGACTGCACTGCACTTTTATGAGATCAAACCTTTCGCTGCTGTCTGTGTTACACGTAGGCTATGCCGAAAGTAATGCACAGAGTTTTTTAATTTGAACATATTTTATATTAGCCGCGTAGGCGTTTGGAGTGGGGAGTTTATTCGCAGTATGCAATACTTCTCGGATCACGTTTGTATAAACTGTTGCTGCATGCGAACAAGGCTAAATGGCGACATCTTGCGTTTGGGGGGGTATCGTTTTTGTACAGACTGTACAGGGTGGTTAACAGGACGGAACCGCGTGGTATTCGTGATTGTATTTTTCCGGTCGTAGGGCGGAAGTGTGGCCAAATTCAAATATTTGGGAACAGCTCTGACAAATCAGAGTCGAATTCATTAAGGAATTAAGAGCAGATTGTACACTGGAGAAGCGTGGTACCGTTCGGTCCAGAATCTTTTGTCATCCCGTTTGCTTTCTAAAAATATAAATATTAAAATATACAGAACTCTAATTTTTTCTGTCGTTTTATATGGGTATGAAACTTTGTATCATATAAGCCTATTGCAGGATTCCATAAAATTCGGGCAACCTCTTGACTAGCTGAGGAACTATTAGCTTTTCAAGAGGGACTGTGCTGAATGGAGTTGGCTAGTTGGCATTTCACCTTGACCGAGTTTAATTAAGTCAAGAAACTGAATTTTCTGTTGAAATGAACGAGCTACTTACATAATAAGCATGCCTCTGGTGGCCGAGACTCTCCATCTGGAGGCGGGCGCAGCTGCTCGTGGAAGCCAGAGAAGATCGGAGTTACACTCACAGCAGATGCAGTCTGTATCCCGCGGCTGCAGACAATTTGCGAAGCACAGAGGCCTACGTGTATACAGTAGATCTAAGAGACGTAGCCTACGATGCGTCGGAGATCCATGGCAGTCACACATGCAATTCTACTTTGTCAAAGCGCTTAGTCGTAAGACCTAGTGCAGTTTCGACGAAAAATCTAGGGCACACCAGTTGCTGGGTGTGTAGCAAGATAGTCTTCCGCATGTTGAGGGTGAAGCGACATTGCTGCAGATTCCGGACCACCCCCTGGCCCGGGGTATTATAAGCCATTGATCCAGGCAAGCGACGACAGAGAGGTCAAACTGTTAAGACAAAACACTTGCAACATCTTGGTCACCTGCTGCACGAAACGAAATCCACGATCTCCGTAAAAGATGCTGCCAGAACTTCAATCGCATGTCATCTTCAAATCGCATAAATCCTTGGAGCGGAGTCCTTCTCTAAGAAAGCTAATTGTTCCTCGGCTAGTCAAGAAATTCCACATATTTTATGGAACCCAAATGTTAATTACGTCATTCAAAAGACCTAGCCACTAATCCTTACCCTGAGCCAGCTCAACCCAGACCACGCTCTATTCTCTTATTTCTTGAAGATGCATTTTAATATTGCCCTCCCATCTGCACCGCTTCAAATCGCATAAATAAATTAATGCGTTGTGAGCTATATAACGTATTATATTGTCACCCAGACCTACATAAGGTTTTTTTGTGTTTGGATCAAGCTGCTGAAATGCGACTCTGCAAAGAATGATTAAATTGTGAAGTGTTTATGTTATGTAATACAGTAGAGCGTCGATTATCCGAACGTCAATTATCCGAACCACCGCCGGCAAAAAAAAAGTTACCATGTACTGTACTTTCCAATTAGTGGTTACTGTACTGAAGTATTACTAAGCCGGTTAAAGCACTTGGTGTAAATTGGGTAGCCTCATGCATGTTTCATTATCCGAACACTTCGATTAACCGAACTTCATCGGTCCCAATTATTTCGGATAATCGACGCTCTACAGTATGTTTCATATATTTCCAATTGAATGCTTTTTAATTTTGCTGCCTGGAGCGAGTGCCCCACTTGTCCTACTGTTTTTATCGGTCGGATGTCATCTCGTGGAATAGATAAACACTGCCGTATGTGTTCCAGAAGTTAGATCGTAACAGGAGTTAAAAATGGGGGGTTTCCCCTTTATGAATCGCAGTACCGTGCCGTACAACCGCCCATCCCCGCACCACGGGCTGCTTGCTAGAGAACTCGCTTTGATCAACGCGCCATCTGTTTAAGCTCTATTTCAATGGAAAATCAGTTGTAGTGACTCGCCAGATGGAGCTGTTTCTGAGTGGCCGTGGGACCGTAGGCCCCGGCAAAGAATTCTGCAAGGACGCTTTACAAACGTTGTTAAATATGTGCCGGTTATTCGCACTGCTGAACGCTCTTTGTATATATACAAGAACACAAATATGGTATTATTAATAAAGAATCTGAACGAAATAGTCTAGACTGTGATTGTGTCGTCTGGGGATTTTAAAGGCAACCATTATGCCGAATTTGGATTGGGCCCCACAATCTAGTTTCTCGTGCCTTATATAAACAGAACGTTGTTCTTGTATTTGAGGCAAAAGAAATAATGCAACAGTCATGTGGCATAGCCTAGATCTTGTAATAAGAGCGCCGGAACATTTGAATAAAACATAGTAACACGCGTTTATATTTTATCTATTTATACGCCGAAGAGGAAGGAAGCAAGCACAAATGCATTCAGTGTTGCGGAATCGCAGCCACGACAGAACTTCCTCAGTTCTCATATTTTCTGTGCATACCTATATAAGCCTATTGCTTTCGGTTTTTAGGCGCACTGATGTGGTCGCAAAAAGCGCCTATTAAGTTTGTCGTGTCCTTCCGTGTGTCAGCGGAGTTTTCGCTGGAAGGACTTAAGTGAAATTTGACATCAGGAATGTCTACGGAAATCTTTCACGAAGGTCCAAGTTTGGCTAAAATCTGGCAAAGAATTTCGGACACTTTACATGAAGATCAAAGTACGTTTTATTGTTGTCGGCGACCTTAAATCGCCATAAAAGCGCCGTCTTCGAGTCAAATAGTATCAGGCTGTTAGGATAACCAAAATTATCTCAAATGTTTTTTTTTCTCGACTTCGCATCTTGAGTCTGTATGTTATCACCTGATAACAATATATCACATTAAGTTATCGTAACTGTCATCCACTACACAAAATCATTTTCACCTATGTGCCTACAGTTTCATAATGTCAACATGACTTGATTAACCTGCAGTCAAGTGTGCCATATTTGTAAGGGGAGGGGGTCGTTAGTTCAAATCTCAGCTCGGAACTGGCTGGTGTGACGTGCATTTTGTGGTCTTCTTTACTTCAGCTATATACTGGAATATCCCATATTGGACTCCCGATATCTTCCTTCCACATCCAGAAGGGTGATATGAAGGGAGTTCCATACCCACGACCCACAATTCTGAGCTGTCCTGTGAACCTCGCTGGTACCTGACGCTTTTTGCTCGGTGCATGTGAACCGATACATATTTTTTCTATGTGAAAAAAGTTCAGTAATTATGCTGAAAATATTAGGCGCCACCGTATGGAATTTTCTAACAGAAGTGATTACCAGGAATATTTCCTGGGGGATAAAGGCGGCCGGTGCGTAGGGCTGACAACCTTACCACCTTCATGTGCCGATTGTCTTGAAATCTGGGAGCGTCAACCTCCTGGAACCGTAACGGCCTGTCCAGGCCTGTAATAGGATAGCTTTACCCTTTACCTTACAGAATTTTTAGTACCGGGGGTGACCAGCGTCCCGGTATTTGTGCACCCCTGTGTTAGTGGAACGTGTCCAATTTATAACGTTTTGGAATGTCTGTAACAGGTTTAATCAAAGACAGTACAGTATTGTGTGCGCCTAAATATTGCAGTTTCATTCCACTGCTAGCTGTGACGTTCTGAGAACTTTGCAGCATCATTTCTTCACGTTTCACGAGCACAATTGAGTTCTTGGTAGCTTCACCATAACGAAGGCTGATGAGTGTTTGTTAATTTAAAAATGTGATGCATATTGTAAGGTTTGAAATAACCAAATCCATGGTGAGCTACAGAGTCTTTATTGTTGATACTTATGCATCTGGTCTAAGAAATCCTTCCTTTTTGTGGAATCGGAGAGTCAATCTTCGTGTTCAAATAAGCCCTCCGTTTGAGCCCATCGTGAACAAGTTGATTCGAATGCACGTAGTCAGACATTAATTATCCAAGAGCCATTTTAACAAAATGTTTCCATGTACTTTAACTTAGCGAGTCTCAATTCTAGTAAGTTGTTGTTGTTTTGTATTATATATACCGTGCATTTAATCATAAATCTAATATCGACCAACAAATGTACAAGAAAAGTAACTTGTATAAAATGTATTAGAGAACCCCTGATCGTTTCCATTGGTTTTGATATGACTGTATTTCGGTGTAAGCTGTTCGATTTTACGTATGTTGTCGAACCATAATGGATGCATTGATCTTGTGGAGTTTTTCTTTAGTGTTCTTGTAGTTGTACATGATTTTTGCCTGTTGGGCATTTTCGGATTTTATGTTGTATATACTGTGCATTTTATCATAAATCTATCGACCAACAAATGCACAAGAAAAGTAACATGTGCAAGGTGTCACTCCTATACATGTCAGTTTTCTTGTGCGTTTGTTGATCGATATTAGATTATTGTTGTTGTTGCTGCCGTCGTCGCTGCTTTTTCGCCGCCGCTGCTGCTGCAGCTGCTGTCCTTGTTGAAAACTTTTATCAAGTCTTGAGACGCATTTTCTTCGCATCTTCTCTAAACTCTGGGACTATTTTTATGCGTGTGTTAACGCTGTTGTGAGCCATCACTTTGGACGTGCGTTTTGCGCGTAAGTTGCCGCGTGTGTTGTCGGTTTAAGCTTATTTACGATTTGTTTTAGTTTGTGAATTATTAATAATCTCGCTTAAGGTTTTGTTTTGAATATAAGAAAGTTAAATGTTTGTGGCCATGAAACATGTTTGTAACTTCTAGATGCGGCCACGGGAAATTTTTACTTGAGACCTGACGCCCTAATTTAGCCTACTCTTTGCAACAGAGTCGTACGTAGAACGTTAACATCCGTGCTGCTGGCAGAAGTTTCGTATTTTTATGCAGTTCAGGGTATCGTGACATTGTTCAAAAGAGCCGGTTGAATACACTTTGTACCCTAATTAACATCCATTTTTAATATCTTCCCCTCTGTACCCAGGTACTCTAAGTGGTATCCCCTGTAAGTCATTCGTCCAAAATGTTGCATGAATATTTTATGTGTGCTGCGTGCCTCGCCCATCCCTCGTTGATAAGACCGCCTTACGCAAACGACCATATCATGTCACTCAGTAAGTGTGACTGAGGCGTTACTCACACTCCCCAAGTGAGTGCGTCACCTCATATACTGCCGTGGTTAAGACGGGGCTCGAACCCAGGTCAGTCCATGTGGAATTTGTGGTGGACAAAGTGGCACTGGGACAGGTTTTTTCCCGAGTACTTCTGTTTCCCCCGTCAATTTCATTCCACCGGTGCTCCATTAAAAGAAAAAAGACGAAAAAACTAATCATCTTCGTCACAGAGTTGCACAATAAGCCTCAAGGCTGCGGTGTGTCCATAGCATCTCCTGCGGGGCCCTTCACCATAGAAAAAAAGACGGGGCTGCTCTGTGTTTTCCTTTCCTCTATTCATATTCGTGGCATGGTGTTTAAGCACAGGAGTAACAATATTTTACCTTTCCTTTCTCTGCCCAAAGTGGTATTGCATAGGCTTATACACTTCCTTATAGAAAAAGAATCAGCCATTTCAGACAGATTTCTGCTTCCAGACGGGTCTCGAACCGATGGCCTGTAGCGTCTAGGGCATTTCAGATTTTTTTGACAGTTTTCAACGAAACTCCTTATATGATACACATAGTTCAATTTTTCGTATTCGTTGGAAGGATCGCATTTTATGCGTGTTCTGTTACATATTGAGTGAAAAATATTCGAATAAATTTGTTAGTATCCGTGACGTTTACTTGCTGTGTCATGTGCAGTATTTTCTTAAAGCTGGCCGATTTCGACAAAGCCACACTAGCTTCTGAGATCTGCGCTCTTCTGGGGTATAACGCAGCGTCGAGTGGTAATTGTTTACCACACTAGCTTCTGAGATCTGCGCTCTTCTGGGGTATAACGCAGCGTCGAGTGGTAATTGTTTACCACTCGACGCTGCATTCTGCCCCAGAAGACCGCAGATCTCATCAGCATCGCGGCGGAAGCCTGAAGTCACACACTAGCGTCTGATAACGCCAACTATTCAGAGTGCGCCATTGAGGGCGCTGTCAAAGCTGCAGCCAAACGCCTTGCCATCTGCAGGATGTCCGTCTGTTCAGTTTACAGCGCCTTGCGTATACCTAGACAGTAGACAGGCGCCATGCTTATACGAAACTATGTTTGCCAGTGTAGCCCAAAAGAATTTATTTCCACTTTCTTGATGTGTGTAACAGTGTGAGTGAAAATGAAGTACGTATCTTTTGTTTTAATAAATAACCCTTTAAAGACGAAGCCTATCTGTTTTATATAAGGACTCAGTGCGTACCGCGCTGTAAACACTCTCCACTTTGCTTATAAAAACCAATCTCTTAATGTTTTACAAGGCAAAGTTGCTGTTTGTTCCGAGATGCGTACAAAACACATAAACGCAATGTGGGCACCACGTAGAATTTTTTAATGTTAAACCTGGTCGTACGTGAAGTTACCGCTAGGCTTTAAAAGGTTAAGCAACGTCTGATCAACAAAAAATTAGGACTGTATCGCCAGATATAAAGTTGCTCCTTTCATCGTCGTGAAGGCGTACAAGGGGAGCAGAGATACAGCTCCATTCATTCTTAACCTAGGCGCTGAATTGAAGTGGGTGGTCAGCCTCATGCCCCCTTTGCTTTACCCGGTACCCGTGGAATAGGATACTGGGTGGGCCCCAGAGCCGGTCTGGCGTTTTGTCGAAGCGAAATGTTTCTTTCCCCTGTCGGGATTCGAACCCACAACAGCTAATTCTGTAGCATATGAGGAGCATTTGGCACGGAAAGGATTAAAGGTTACAGTTCATAAGTGCGAAGCTCGTTCTGGTTTCGGATGCCTACTACCGTAGCTGCGTTTTTCATACTTTTCCTTAATCCGTACGCACAAAAGCTGGGATTGTTCCTGAAAGTGAGGCCATGTCCTTCTTTCGAAATCACATATTCAGCCATCCCTCAGTCAACGTTGTGTGTGGTGAGGGGGTGATGAATTGTTAAATAACGTCAGCGTAGCTCAGTTAGTAACTCAGTTTTGACAGTCATCGTCCATAACAATTTATTTTATACCCCGTTCAACCGGTTCGTTGACATTGAAGAGAAATATATGCTTTGTGGTTTTATTAATGTTGTTGAACTCTTGAAATATTTAACTGACGTTTGTTTTGGATTTGGCGTATGCAATGATCAGATAATATCAAATCGGGTTGATTTGTTGGGCCGTAAGTACATTTCCTTTGAATATGACTGCAACCACCAGGTTATTATCAGTACGCACCCGCTGTGTTTCTTTGCTAAGCTGTAACATTTGTCTTTTATTCTTTACTCTGTACATAAAATTTTCTGTTCTAATGTATGTTGTTATAAGAAAAGTATTTTTATTTGCAGTTCTTTGTGTCCCTCCTCCTCCAAAGTTCGCAGTTTTTTTATTTGGTTTTTGTATTTGCATTTGGTCTTTGTGCGTAGGTTTTTCGGTTCTACGATCTTGGCACAACTAGCCGTGTTCTTGTATGCTATTTCATTATGTTGAACCATTTATTGTTCAGAAATTTTTCCCGCCGTCTTTGCGTCTCTTTATATTTCGACAGTGTACGTGTATGGTTCTCTTGCTCTTTGCATGGGAAGCATCTCTCTTTCCCTGTACCTCTCCTCATACCTCTCAGTTTTCAGATTCCCAGTCTAAACCGTGCTCTCCCATTTCTACCTTTCACATTACAACGATGTATTTACAGTTCTGTCGTTGACTCTTCTTTCGTATACCAGTACGAAACTAAAGATGGCTTTTCTGTCATTTATCTGTCTTTGTATGTGATCGCATAATGTCATGATAATTTATAGATTATAATATATATTGGAAGTATCGTATTATTGATAATTTATCAAAATATCCACGAAGTCTTGTATGTTCCATGCACTGTAGAAAAACAGTTCCACATATGGTCTGGTTGGGGATCCTTTACTAACATGTTTTCTTGTGCGTACAATTTTTCTTCAGAAACGAGGTAATTATTGTTGATGGTCAGTTTGCCTGAGATGCTTACTTATTGTTGTATTTCATTTTATTCCAAATGAAATCTGAAATCTCTGGAATAATAAAACAAACGAAAAAATTCGTTCATTGAGTATAGGCTACAGCTGTGTTAGCTGAGTATCTGCTTGGTTCAGTATGCATTTTAGCCCCAGTCCTGCCGTTTGTAGTTTCAGAAGCCTTCTGCTGGTGTATTTGCATGATTGTATGATTTTTATTGTTGAAAAGCAATTATTATGTGCTAACTGTTGACACCCCCGTGTGGTGACCGGGGATAAGAATAGTCCCACTGCTGCCCATGCAGGTCGTAAAAGGCGACTAAAATGGGTACCCGGTGCCTGGGGGTATAGCTGGGCCACCCTGCCGCGGGGGTTATAAATACGGTGGACTGGCCCTCCAGGTTGAGGGTTGGGCGACAGGCCGACAACCTGTCACCGTAAAAAAGCTGTTAGGAAACCTAAAATCGGTTGAATTGGTTTGTTCACTTTAATCGAATGGATAGTAAAAGAAAAGTAAGTCAAGTATTTAATAATAATCCCCAGGGAAGTCGACTTAGAGGACGACCAAAAAACGGATGGTGGAACTGGGTACAAACAGATATAAATAGATGCAAGATTAAAGACTGGAAAGAGAGGTCAAAAACCAGAGCTGACTAGGAGAAGTCCGTTAAGGAGGTGAAGGTCCGCATTGGACTGTAGTGCTATCTGAGGAAGAGGAGGAGGAGCAGGAGGATAAGAATGAGGAAGAGGGGGAGGAGGAGGAGGAGGAGGAGGAGAAGAAGAAGAAGAAGAAGAAGAAGAAGAAGAAGAAGTGTTTACACGTGTTGTAAGTCGTCTGCCATGACCATCTCTTGTTTTTCCGTTTTATGTTGTTCATTTGTTTTAATTTTTACTCGTATAATGCTTATGGTTAGAGGAAGCTTCTGTTAATATGTTATTCAAAAGTCTGTCAACAGTTACGATGTAACTGTTGACAGACGACAGGGCGCTTTTTTAGTCACCAGTCTGAAACACACGATAACTCGTGCGCCTCGAAGTATGTAAGTGCATAGCAAAGAAAGGACTCGCCCGTCAGAAAGTGAGGTTTCTGTAGCTGGCGAACTGTCACGGAGACCAGCTGTTAATTATGCTGGTACCGACCCAAATGACGTTCGATTTGCGAGGAGGCGGATGTCTTTCGTTTGTTAGAGTAGGACTTGATGAAGCTGACCCGGAGGCCTCTGGAACAGAGTTGCAGAGCCGTGGACCGGCACTTTAGGAAAGGTTATGTTAATGACAGTGGATGGGGTTATTTGCAAGCAGCCTTTGCTTGTTACATGTAAAACGCGTAAAGGAGACCATTCCTGAAGATCACTGTTACGTTGTGTGGTCTGGTAGAAGTGACCGACGTTTCAGCTGAACCGTCTTCTTTGTTCACTTCGTTAGATGGTACAGAAGATTGTATTCGTCCTAGTCACCCTCGTGAGAACATCAGATATCATGAAGGCACATCTGTTTGCCTTCATGTTTCACATCCAGCATCGTGCATATTGTGATGACATTCGATACCGTGGTATAGCCTGACAGTTGAGGGCGAATTTACTTTCGGTCAGCAGTAATCCACTATGAATCAAAATCTGTATTTTTTTCTTTTTCCACATGACACATTACACCTACTCCCGCTCCCCGCCAGAGAAACAGGAGCCAGTAACATAGTGTAAAATATGTGCCTCGTTATCTACATGTGTAACTTTATTGGGAACTTTTGTTTTTGGTATACTTGTACATTTGACGATATGTGCATAATCTTTTTGTTTCCTGCGTCACTACATGTTTCGTCCGCTGTGTTACCGTCATTTATAGGTGGCGTATAGACATGGAAAATCAAGATAAAATAAATTCCGGGTAACACAGTCTAGAGTTTTATTAATGATAAATCTTTGTCAGTGATACACTGTCAGTATATCACTGACAAAGTTTTATCATTAATAAAACTCTATGTTCTGTTAGCGGGAATTTATTTTATGTTGATTTTCCTTGACTTGTAACACAGCGGGATGGATCACATTACAATTATTGACATATAGATGTACTGTGGACTCTTGGTTCAGTATTCAGTGTGTGTGTGTGTGTGTGTGTGTAATTGCGTTCATACTGGGTAGTTAAGGTATGGTATAGTACAGTAAAGTGGAACCAACTTATGCACAATATTATTATTTATTTAGCCTTACTCTTTAGTTCATTTTCTCCCCGACATGTTTCGGCACCAACTTTGCCATTATAGAGGGGGGGTTACATCAAATTATTTAAGATAATTTGCATTAAAATATGACTTATAAAATTGTAAAGCTGAATTAAAAATTAAAAATTCTGAATGTTAAAATTCTTCTATAAAAGCTTTGCTGCATAATTTTGTACTATTTTGATGTTTACTGTGCTATTTCTGGCCTGGCGTCCCAAATTCATGTAATTCTAGGCTTTGTTTATGTTGTGGGACATCTCAGGTACCAAGCCGAGTGATATCGTGTGGAAGCGTAGTGGATCGCTCCAGTCGAGACTCGACTGGAGCGATCCACAGGGTTGGACAGTAAGCCTCAAGGTTGCGGTACGTCCGTAGCATCTGCTGCAGGGCCCTTCACCACAAAAAAGTGGTGTTGGTGGTGGTAGTGGTGGCGGTGGTGGTGATATTATTATTATTAGTAGTAGTAGTAGTAGCAGTAGTAATCTGTAACGTATATAAAATGCAACCAGTGTCGAGTATGATTCCATCGTATGACCGCCCAAATACGAGCTTAGCACGCAAAGCCATGAGCTAAATTGCATTTTGTTGTAGGACTATAAACTTAGGTTGCCCCAGTCTATCAGCAACGCAAGGGTGTAAGACGGAAGGACTGTGCAGTATGTATCTGTAATGAGTTATTCCTGCAGCTTCTTCTGTGCCATTACGGACGCAACAGCAGAAGATGGCGATTACATGTCAAAACATGTAGTGACATAGGAAATGGAAGTTTGTTGTGCTCTGTGTGGCACGTTAATTTTGAAGGCTGTGCTACTGATAATTTTGTGGATAAAATTACAAATAGGATCTATTTAAAGAGGGTATGTGACGGTGTGCACTTCCATATCTGTATTGTTGTTATCTCTGCCACTAAAGTAACTGAACATCGCGGTATTGTGGGATGATATTCGCGAAGTTTCGGATTATATCTTCCTTCTGAAGGCCTGCAATCGTAAGTGAGGAATATCGTGAAGTCGCTCCGCTTAAAGTACTGGAATAGTAACTTACTTTAACACATCCCACTCACCTGCTTTCCAACTCATTATTTATGATCGCCATTACATTGAAAATATCGTTAAAAAAACCAAGAAACAAACCAATAACGGTCATTGAACAATATTAGCAAAGAATGCTTTAAAATATGTGTATTACACAGAATGAAGATAAAATCTGTCCAAACACAACTTACGTTCGTTTATTACTGACGGCTTTTTTCTTGATTCTGTATGATAACACAATGGAATAACGTCCTTTCAAGTGTGTATTATAACCTGACAGTTTTTACGATTTTGCTTAGATCCTTTGGTTAATCACAGAACTGCAAGAAATTAACTAATTTTGCATTATCCTACAGTACTTGAGAAATGAATACCTGTTTATTCAGTAGGGGTGCAGTAACACACGTATGATACCAACCTTACCCACACGTATGATACCAACCTTACCCACTGTCTCTCTTGCCCGTCTCTCGATAAAAGCAAAGTCTTTAAGAAGCTGACAGTCACTCAGCTGCTCAAGAAACTCTCCGCCTTTATTGAACCCAGTTCATTACACTGTTCACAGGACCCACTTATTGAACTGTGACGTCAGTCAACTGAATCTACTCCATACGCTCACACCTACGTCTAGGTTGTTTCTTTCAGACTTCTGAACAAAAATTGAGTGTATGCATTGCTGTTCGCCCTAATACGTGTCACGTGTTCCTCTCATGCTCCCTTTCTTGTTTGATTATCCTAATAACATTTTGTGAAAGGGTGTCGCTATAGAAGTTATTCTTAACCTTTTAAAGCCTAGTGGTAACTTTACGTACGGCCAGGTTTAACATTAAAAAATTCTACGTGGTGCCCACATTGCGTTTATGTGTTTTGTGTGGATCTCAGAACAAACAGCAACTTTTGCCGTATAAAACATTAAGAGACTGGTTTGTATAACCGAGTTGCGGAGTGTTTACAGCGCGGTACGCACTGAATTATTATATAAAACAGATACGCTTCGTCTTTGAAGGGTTACTATAGTTTTTGTCCAGCCTTCTGTCGTTTTCAGGCCTAAAAGTCTCCCATTCGTCCGGTAGTTTAATACAGCGTTTTCGTTTTTGATTTGAAAGGTAATTCGGGAACATGTAGACCACCAGTATTCTTAATTTCATTGGCCTAACATTCCGGAAGTTTTCATTAAAAGAAACAAAACGCGAAGGTGTAGCATTCAGTCGTACACCGTTTCGGTGACGCGTCACTGTTTGTTATTATTGTTCGTCTGTGACATTTTTGGTTTACTATCTGCCACGTGTGTCGAGTCTTTTGCGCGGATTAATTCTGTTGCCTTTGTGTGATGTTATCGGTTGTTTGAAAACCTCGCACACACAGCAAAATAAAGTTAATTTTTTCTAGATCAGTGATCTGGGTCTTTGTTGTGTACTGGAGTAAAGAGCAGAACTGCGCGCGCACCCCGTGTGCCCCGCTGCCGAAGTCTGAAAGGAGTAGCGCTTCATTTTCATCGAGTCTGTGCGGGGAAGTGTACGACTCGTGGCGGTCAGCGGCAATTTGAGATATAAAACTACCTGCTGGGGGTCCACCGTTTCCGCAGCCAACTTGAGAAATAAACAAGCCTTCAAGAATTAACGGAAGTTGCGTCGTCTGTTTCCGTGTTAGTAATAACGTAAAGTTTGTCACTTTCGTCCAATAACCTGCCAGTGTTCTGTCCTGTGTCTTGGAGTTGTGGTTCACTGCGCCCGACTGAGTGGTAGAAATCTGGAGCGATCAGTTTTTGCTTGCCTACTGTGTAACAGGGGTGTTCTGAAGCCTTTGTATTATACCTCTCCGCGATCGAGTGGGGGAGGAGTGTTTTTCTTGGATCCGTGTACCAAAACAGCCTTCGCCACGTTTGTCAAGGAGGTAGGACGCAGGATGGGCTGCGGGCACTCCGCAGAGGAGAGGGCAGCTCTACTGCGGAGCAAGCAGATAGAGAAGAACCTGAAGGAGGATGGATTACAGGCGGCCAAAGACATAAAACTCCTCCTGCTCGGTAAGTGCGGCATGGTGCTTGAAAACAGAACTTTCTGCTATCCGTCGGCTGTAGCGATGGCCGTGTTAACATCAAGAATATTATGACCCTTTTTAACCTGGTGTGTTTTTTTCCTATTGTACTTTGCTTTACCTTACTTGTCTCTTTCTTCTTTGATTTTCCGTCTTCGTCCCTAGATTTTTGTTTTCCCCTTCGTGCTCTTTTCTTTTCTCACTTCTCTTTCTCTATCCCTTCCTTTCCAAAATGAGTCCGTGGCAGTGTCGCTCGTGATTTTGTACCTACTCATATTAGACAGATTGCCCGCAGTGGTACGTCATGAAAATGTAATCCTGACTCTATGGAGTAGGGAAGGCCCAGACCCAATGGAACTCTTCGTAAGATGCTTTCTTGGACATGAGGGACCGTTAGCTGTCCGGCAACCCCCACAGTGGACGACCATCCCTAGGCAGCTACCGCAGACTGCTTATTGAATACATTCGCAGCGATCCTCCTTACCTGGAAGCCCTCTCCTCGATCGTGAACATGGGGACACCCCATATCCTTATGACAAGGGACCCCCACAACGTAAAAGAAAACGTTTTGGGACTGACACGCGACCCGTTACTGAGTTATGCACGCTGACTGCACAGTATTCATCCGTGAGAGTAGGCTGTTGTCCCGCACTGCAACTTTGGTAGGTTTGGGCTGGCGTTATGCTTCTGTTCCCCCCCCCCCCCCCCCCGCCCACGACGTTTCTGGTCAAAAGGGCCGCTGCGCATTCCCTTGCCTTTGCGTTCGTCTATGACTTTTTTTTCTTTTCCAGCTTTTGAACCATTTATCCAAATTGGTGTTACTTCTTCCGAAACTACGAAAACGACGTTGCGAACAGTATTTTACGAGAAAAATGCATTGAACCGCCGTTTTCTCGAACGCAGAGATGTAAAACTCGAGAATTGGGCAGCAGCAACTATATTTAGATGGGTGAGAAATGTACCGTCTTCCGCACGCATTTTTCTTTGTGGTACTAAAAAAGGTAAATTTGTCTTTGCCGCACCAGTAAGGCATACGTTTTTAACCTCGGCGCTAGATGGGGGTGAGTGGCACCCCTTGAATAAGAGGCGCTGTGGAAAAGAGAAAAATTTCTTGGCCTTACCTGGAATCTAAACGCGGATCGTCAAGCCCGTAGCGAAGTCAATATATCGATTACGCCATTCCATGTCCCCTTCGTTATGGTACTATTATATATAGCCTGCTTCGTTGAATTGTGTAGGTTGTAATGTAAAATTAATGTCATGCTTGTGCTCAAGCAACACGCCATGAAGATACACACATGTAGGGCGACGCAGTGGCCAGACTTCTACAGGTCATGTGGAGCAAAACAGAAAAAAGTCGGACTGTGAGTCGTTTTCAGCACCGTTACTGATTTACACGTTGGTTTAGTGTAGCACGGAATAAAAAACCTCTTTTCAGTTCACCTTTATTGTCATATTTTTAAAAGTTGACAGCAACATTTAATGTCGATATATGAGTTGGTTCATATATCAGACATCGAATTACGTACCAACACGGTATGGAAAATATCAAAAGCAAGATTTAAGTTTTAAAGTCACTGCAACACATGTTCAAAATGGCCACCATATGACTGCATGCGTGCTGCAAGTCACAGTTCATAGTATGTTGCCACTGCATGCGTCTCAGTTGTTTCCTGGTACTAAAGGCGACTTCGTTTATGGCCTGATGTAACTTGTGTCCTGTTTCTGGTTAACCACTGTGAAACACGTGTGACTCCTTACAGACCCACAGAACGCAATGTTTCGTTTCGCAGTCCTTCCCTCTTCTACCTACTTGTTCACAGTAGGAGTAGGGTTTTCTTTTTCACTTGATCACACTCAAACACACACCACAGTCAGTAGGACTCCCCTTGACGGGGGATCGGCCTGTCGCAGAGACCTCTACCTGACGACACAAACACTGTACAAGAGACAAACATCCATGCCCCCGGTGAGATTCGAACCTGCGCTCCCAGCAAGCGCTTGGCCGCAGACCTACGCCTTAGAAGGCAAGGCGACTGGGATCGGCCAGAACGAAATGTAATGGGTGTAAGTCCGGTGACCAAGCGGGCCACATCACAGGTCCACCTCCTCCTATTCATAATTTTCATTTAAAATTCCCCTGACACCTCTTTGCCGAAATATGGAGTTGTTCCCGTCATGTTACAGCCACCTTCGTCCCCGTGTTACCAAAGGCACGTCCTCTGCGTGCAGAGGTAATTCATTTTCCAGAACATTCCTTTAATACGGAGCTCTTAAGTGTCTCTCGGTAACATGTGGTTCAGTGAGCTTATTGCCTGACACTCCGAAAATGGGTCTTTGAAGTAACACCGCCCTACCTCGTGTGGATTTTGCTGTGTTCATGAGTGCGAATTACTTTTGTTGGTAATGACATGCTGAGAGAATTGAACTTCATCCGTGAACATAATGTGAGGCGGAGTTTGTAACCAAGATTATAGCGATTCTCAAAATCGTACACGGTTGGCATGATCTACCAGCAAGGGTTGTAATCTTTGAAGGTGATAACGGGTATAAACCACAATGGTACAAAATTCTCCATGCCTCTGTTTCTCTTACAACGTACGTTCTGGGAATTCTGCGTATATTGGTGGTACTTGGGCTACGCTGTACTGCTGTCAGAAAATCGCCTTGTCCCTGCCATTGTTCTTTACGTTCTGCATTCACCCGTATTGTACTAAGGAATCAGTCACTGTCCTCAGACTGCTGCATGCGGTGTCGAAAGTTTGGCGACGTGTGGACGTCGTTGCCGATATTCCACCACAGGAGCCCCACAATTTCCATTGCAGAAACAGTATATGAGTTGGCTGTCGACATAGGCCTGTTGTTCATCTGTAAACTTGTTAGGCATTTTGACCACCCGACCGTACTGCAACACAGCACAGCCACTGGCCAGTACAGTGTACACGCAGGAACTCGATCAATGCACAGCAGTCCAGCTCGCTTCACTAGCGCTTAACTCAGTAGCGGCGTCGAAACGGCGTTTTTTGCTTAAAATGACCTGTATAACTCGCTCCTGTGGTTTGGCCACAACGTCGCAGAAAATTCTGCATGCATTTGGGGTTGGTGACGTCAGCTGAGAGGGTGGAGGCAACCGGTTGGCTTCACAGGATCCGGTTTCTGTACCGATTTGGTAGGATAGGCGGACTCCAGAAGGACGATAAGGCGAAGAGAATAATCCTTATGTCCTCTGGGAATCAAATTTTATACAGCCAGTAACTTCACTGGCTTCCCTGTCGCCGACTGAGTGTTGTAGCCTTCTTGCACTATCTGGCAAGTATTCCATCAAGCATCTTCATTTAGGCCGATTCTGCAATCTTTTGTTTTCCCTGCAAGAAGCAACCTATGTCAGTTTTCTCTGCACAACTGCGTTCTTGTTTTCTTTTGTGACCACTGCTGTCTGTATCATTCTGTCGTATTTTATGACAACTAGTAAACTTTAATTTAATTTTCATACTTGTTTGAGAAGGGAATTGTGTCAGCAGTTAAGTCAGTGGAATTTGTTGATGGTAGAAGGTCGTTACTGGTGTAATATTATTGTTCTGAATGCGCCTGCCTCATGTAAGCTTAAAAGTTGTGATACAGACAATTTCAGTGACAAATTAGGGAATGTATTCAGTCAGTTTCTTGAGCATCACACAAACATTTTTTTAGCAGAGTTGAATTCAAAATTAGGAAGAGAAGATATGTTCAAATCGAGAGTTTGGAACTAGGGTTTGCGTGAAACGTGTAGTGATAATGGTGTTAAGAATTGTGATTTGCCATTTCGAAAAGTGTAATGGGCAAGAACACAACGTCCCCACATCAGAAATTCATAAATACACGTGGACTTTACGTGATGGGAAGACCGACAACCAGCTTCATCATATTCTGATAGATCGGAGATGGCCGCCAAATATACTTGATGCCCGATTGTTGAGAGATGCCGACTGTGATACGGATCACTATCTGGTGGTTGTAGTAGGGGATAGACTGTTGATCAGTAAATCAGCGGCACAGAACTTTGATATGGAGAGATTTTATATCAAGAAGCTGAACAATGTGATAATTCAAGGAACAGTAGCATGTTAAAATCTGATAGGTTCACACCTGTGAAGAACTTAGATGATAAGAGGGACTTCAGTAGAGGTTGGGACAATATAAGAGAGAATGTCAAAATCTCAGCTGAAGATAGCGTGACTTACAAAATCACAGCGTAAAAATAATTAATAAATCATTTCAAGATATGACAAAGTTCAAATACTTGAGAACGTAATTATTAACAGATCAGAAGTGCATTTATGAAGAAGTTAGCCCGAGGTGATAAGATTCTGAAACACCTACGGGACAGTCCCAAAGTGACTGTACTTTGTGCTGTTAAGTTGCAAGAAATTTTATGACCTGATCTGTTACGTTGAAGACCCCATCGCTGGTACTGTGAACATGACTAGAGAACGTTCTGAGCCTGCCAGTTACCGAGGATGATTTTCACAGAAATGTGGTCTTCCAGCAAAATGGTGCATCGCCTCACTTCAGTGAAGCTGTGCCATATTTTTTATCGCTGTTCTCAGGTGAACGGATAGGGTGAGCTGCTCACACTTAGTTCGCCGGACGTCAGACCGTTGGACTCTCACTGCTGGCATTATTTTTACGTCTCCGCTATCAAGTCAAAATGGATACTTTTTTTTTTTCACGGTCGTCATGTTGTTCTAAAATGTAGGCTACATTTCTGGACGTTCAGTCATCACGCCACAGTTCCAGGATCCACGCAGCATGTCTCCCCACCTCGGTAGTTCGTGTGCATGACATTTAGTTAGTACGCGTCGTAAAAATTCAGATGGAGGTGCGGGCGACCACTAATATTATAATGTTTGTATCAAATTTAGTGCAAATAGGTCATTTATGGTTTGTCAGGGATCACTAATGGACTTCTGGGGGTTGGAATATTGATTATTTGTATAAAGTCTGGTTATAATCATTTGTACACATTAGGTGTGAAACTTTGAGCTTATATCCGACAAATTCATTGTAGGCATGGTCTGTGGACTACTTAAGTAACCAGTTATTCCCAGAAGTGAAGTAATGATAATGACAATGATGGTGATGATGTTAACGGTAGTAGTAGTAACAAAATTCGCAGTTGCGTCTGTTAAAATTTTTGGCTCTGCTAGGATGTACGCACGCGCCCGTCATGATAACCGAGGAACTAAATTACATTTCGTTTTGTCGTGTACAACCGGACGTGTTCTTAACATTTAATACAAGATACTCAGATCTGTATGTGCAGTGCGAAGGTGGTTCCATGAGTTTTGCCCTAAACCCGTTTTGTTTTAAAACATCTGCCTGTAGCTGGTTTCTAAGTGAAATTGATGTTATTTTTCAGGTGGAAACTTCGATATTCGATGTCTGTTTATTAGTTATATTATGCCTAATTTCCACAACGTTCTTCTGCAGCTAGTTTCAGTTATTAATAGGTCTGCTTCCAGCTCGAATCCACTAAGAGAAAAGAAAAACGTAAATTCACTTTGCATGGGTGGCGTTATTAGAAACAAAGTCCGTAAGACGTGCGGTATTTGCTAGACTTCGAAAAGGCTATATATAGTGGAGCGAACAAGAGAAGGTGGAAATCCGGCTGCTGCTGTTAGTACCGCTAGTTAGGTTACCATGCTGCTGCTGCTGCTACTACTACTACTACTACTACTACTACTACTACTACTACTACCACTACTACGACGACGACGGCGACGACAATGTATCAGCGGGACGCGTTTATCCATAATATGCATTGGTAAACGACTTATTATATTTGTAACATATGAAAGCAAATGATGTAGGGTTTTCCTTGAAAAGTTGACGGTGTATTAACCCTAAAAATATCACACGCTTTTACGGAACCCGGAAGTTTACCATCGTGTTTACAAAACCTATATTGGACCCCATACTGAGCTATGTCAATCGAGTCAGCTGTATCAAACCCTATTTGTCGAAGACCAGTTTTAATATCATTCTACAGTCTACACCTGAGTTTCGCAAGACCAAGGACGCTTTCTGTCCAAATTATTGGTATAAATTTTTGTTTGCTTATGTCTGTTTGATTTAATCGCACAAAAATATTAGATGGGTATAAGTTGTGAAAATCGTGAAATTAATTTTGCTCACTTCTCTGTTGTTTCTGCTTTGTTAGGTCTGTTCGTATAATGTGTTATTAACGAACCTCCAGGCCAATAATAATCGCGTGCACACGTTATTGACGTGACATTTACAGCAGGCATAAGCCTACACTGTAACTCCCATCTAGCGTGAGAGACAGTTAATATCAGACGCAGTTTGTGTTTCTCTCACGGCCGTAAAATTACAAATATTTGGGTTGAAGTGGGACTTGGGATGAATTTATCTTCAAACGCTGTACTGTACGGTGCTATCTGGAACTGTCCGTGATGGAACCAACGTTCATGCCAAGTCAGAATGTTGATAAAAGTGCATAAACGTAGCTGAAATTACAGGTGTGCAGGTTGCCAGACAATGTGCTATATCTTCATTTGGGAATCTTGGCCCTGTCATACATTTCGTACAGAAGTATGGAATTAGTTTTATTCCCGAGTCGAGTGAAGTGACTGCGGGTCGAGGGAGACTCGCCATATGAACTGTTTTGTGACTTTAAATTATTCAAGTTGAGAGAACATTTTATAGAAGCAACAAAGCACGTACGAGTAGCAGCATTAACCATTTAAAGCCTAGCTGTAACTTTACCTACCACCAGGTTTAACATTAAAAAATTCTACGTGGTGCCCACATTGCGTTTATGTGTTTTGTACGGATCTCAGAACAAACAGCAACTTTTGCCTTATAAAAGAATAAGAGACTGGTTTTTATAACTGAGGTGGAGAGTGTTTACAGCGCGGTACGCTCTGAGTCCTTACATAAAGCAGATACGCTTCGTCTTTAAAGGGTTAATATTATATTACTGTAGGCCCTAAATGGTTTCGTCACTTAACGGGGTTAACATATTGTCACGTGATAACCCACCCCATGTTCCATTAGGTATTTCGTCATTCATGATGGGTTTATGAAGTTATTCCAGTTGTTGAGGTTTCTACATCAGACACAATTGGACACACACCCGGCAGGACTCCTCTGAACGAGCGATCAGCTCGTCGCAGAGGCCGCTACCTGCACAACACAGGAGATGAACGTCTATGCCCTCAGCGGGGTTCGAGCCAGCGATCCCAGAAATCGAGTGGCGTTAGACCTACGCCTTAGACCGCACGGTCGCCGGGATCGGCCAAGTCATTACACTTGTTGTTCTGAAGTTATTATTTGCGTGCAGACGTCTCTGAACCCCGTCATTCTGTGTCGGGTGGAAAAGTGAAACACACTGTGAGAGGAAACATGACGCTTAACTCTAGTTGTTCAAAAACTCTTTTAGTGCACCATTTGTTCGTAAACATTTCATCATCTGAAAACTTCTTGCACATAAATCTTAACATTTTTATGATTTTTTCTCTGTACAGACGCGTAAGAGAATACTGAGACACTGGAATGAAACAGTTTGTTTAATTGTCAGTATTTATAATAAAGAAACTGATTTTCAAACTTTATGTGAGACGAAATTCTTGATGGGCGTTATATATAGATGCTTTACATACCGACGACAACGATCATGCAGATGATGATGATAAATCGTCAGTGATATCATAAAAAGTCGTATTTAACTTTGGTTTTAGTAACCCTTTTATTACAACATTTTCCGGAATGTTACATCATCTGACATTTCACACAGTTATGATATTCAACAGTCAACAACAACGATCCAACTAAACACAGTCTTTACTTTGCCGTTCACGAATCGTAACCGGCGATGTGTAATAACTTTACAGTCGCTGAATATACGAGCATTTTTAATTTGCTTTCAAAGTTTTAAGCAACAGCTTCTTGGACTGTGGACCCACGAAGATGACACTGATAGATTTTCCCAAAACATCGGTACCTAACTACCAATCAACGCCACGTAACATCCCAGAAGAGCAAAGATCTTAACAACACTATAAGATTGCTCTTTATCTTAACAACCGATTTATAATTAATGACGGGTATCGATCACGAGTTTTTTATGTTATCTCAGAATCATACCAACGTTACCCGGGTTGTAGAAATCAAATACTTTCCAGAAGTAAGAATTTCGAAACAATTACGACATTCAGTAAACAACGGTCTGATTAAATTTTGAGATTCACAAAGCAGCCGGCGATGTACCATAAATTCTCAATCACTGAAGATATAAGTATCTTTAATGTGCCTTTGAAGTGTGTACACAACACCGTCAGATTGTTCCATACCTTATCGACATATTGACAGTTGACTCCGAGAATTTGATGACGACTTTCTTTTGTGTGTGAAATCTTGCCAACCTCAAAGGGAGGAAGGAGAAGGAGGCAAGAGAAAATTACATACTGCCGGATCGCCGTAACTTATCCTCTTTCTCCATTAATATTATGTTGATAAAATTACGCTGACAGCGATGGGCAAGTTCCACGCGTAGGAAGGATGAAGAATGCATACAAAGATGTAGTGGACAAGTGTGAAGGGAAGAAAGGTGTAGGTCGAACAAAAGTGTCCTAGTAGAATCAAACTGAAGGTAACGTTGTGTCTTTCCCGAATAAAGGCGTATGGGAGCCTGGATGTAGGCCATATCTCCACATATTTGTAACCTCGGTAACGTGTCGGAGTTGATGGGTCTCAGTGCCGGTCTGGACGCTTTGGGGACGAGAAAAAATGTAAAAACAAGTCTTAAATGAATAGGGCGTGAGATTGTAAACTAAATTCGTGATAGGGACAAAGGGTGAGTTCTACCATCAGTTCGGTAACGAACCCTCGGGTGTGATACAAGACGGGGAAATGTCTAAGTATCCAAGCGACTAATAACTTCTCAGAAATGACTGTTTTCCACTACGTAATTTGTAGTTAATTGCTTCGTTCTTTGTTCTGTAATATTTTTGGCGCAGTGGATCAAGTATAGATGTAAAAGTGTTTTTCTCCCTGAACCTTGAAACATCTGGCTATCGCCTTATCATAAAGAGGTTCATACCGCGGAAAGAGCAGTGCCTTGACAAGCAGGGCTCTGCAGTCGGTACACAAAAGCTCCGACTCCTCGATTTTTAAAACCTCCGACTCCTTCACAAAAGCTCAATATGCATTAATAACGGTAAACCTATAAGACATTTCATCACCACCACGTGAATCATCAGGCTACTTTTTAGACTTATAACCTATATTTAAGTATAAGTCTAATGGTTACTGTAGCTGTCAGGTCTCTGGAGCTGTAGTATTTGGTTAAGATTTTAGACTGAGTTCGGAGTCGGAGTCGGTAAAAATGTACCGACTCCGACTCCACCTAAAAATTCGTTCCGACTCTGACTCCACGGCCCTGTTGAAAAGTGTAACTGCAGTGACTTCATAAGCACTTTCGTTGTGCGGTATTTGATAAAGCACGTGATTTACAGTGATGTACATCTTGACGTGACGAAACATTAATGTAGTAAAGCTGTTCACACAGCGCTGTGAAGGACGATCAGTGGTCGTCACACGAAGTGATGATGAAACCGCTCTCTAAACAAAGCGAGAATGAAGGATGAAAGAATGAAATAAACAAAATGTAGGAATGAGCAAAGCGAAGGGAAAACAACAGAAAGGACGGGAGGAAAATCTGAAAAGTGAGAAACTGAACGTCGCCGTCGAGCGGGTCAGATAACCGGTTTTTCGGTGGGTTTCTCAGTTTCCATAGGCAAGTGTTGCAATGGTACAGCAACTGAAGCCACGACCGCAGCCTTGCACATTATTCCGATCCGTTATCTGTATTTATTCTATTCATATTCGATGCTGTGTGGTCTGATCTACTGCAGGTCGTTATTTTAAGTCATGAATGAATAAACGAACAAAAGGCATGGGAAGAGAGGCAGAAAGAAAGAAAGAAAGAAAGAAAGAAAGAAAGAAAGAAAGAAAGAAAGAAAGAAGAAAAGAAAGAAAGAAAAAAGAAAAAGAAAGAAAGAAGAAAGAAAAAGAAAGAAAGAAAGAAGAAAAAGAAAGAAAGAAAAGAGAAAATTACAAAAGGAATGATGACGTTAGAGCTGGAAGGAGAACAGAGAAGAGCGTAATCAATACGGAAAAGGACTGGAAGAAGGAACAAAAAAAACGCATAAAAATGAACTAAAAGAAAAGTAACGGACGAAACAGCCATCCCAAGTAGACATACCAGTATGAAGAGTACCTGGCGGCCTTTAGTACTATGCCAAAGTGCACAGTCAGACATCTAATTACGCTGAAATATGCAACACATCATGATGGTACACTCATGACCGTTCGTACGTACTCCAAGTCAGGCTGTGTAAGAGACCGAATCGATAGCTGCGGTTTATCGTTCGATTGAGATACCACTTCGGTGAATAAGAGAAAGAATTGTGATTGTGCAGTTCTATAGTCGTACCTGTAGTGCGGTTACGTTTACAGCGATAGACTTGAATATGCAAATAAATGAATCAAAATCCTTTGTATGTGTGAAATCGCAAGGAATGCCTTTAGGAAATATGTTGTAAATTTAATTCTGGTTCATTTTGTTATAACATTTGCGGTACAAGACCGTCAAATCGAACGCCATAAATTCTGTCAAAAACTGCTCATCTTACAAAATACATTGCACACAGCAAAAGGGGATCTAATTAAGACCTAGTATTTATTCAACACATTTTTCTATGTGCAGTATACAGAGTGGTGCAAAAGTCACGTGAAACTAGAGGCAACAGGTTAAAAATCGGGCAGTAAGTGACGTTTGCGCCATTCTTTATGTAATTAAATAGTCGGATGTATTTTGTATTGTTAGTTGGCAAGAAACGATTTGCACAATGCCTGTGCAACCTGCAACATCATCGTCAGTGAGATATGTGAAATCAGAAGACAACGTATTTGGTACTCATGTGCCCTCAAAATTGTGGCGTATTTTTCCACTCTCATTTCAAACAGAGCACGAGCATGTAGGACCAAAGCGTTCTGGCTCAGACCCACGATCGTAATCGAATTCTCCATGAACCATAAAAAGCTTTGGTACAGAATTATGCATTCTGAAGCTGTCAACTGCGCGTACGTTCCGTTCCCATTTTAGCACCCTCTGTTCAGCTACAGACTTTGTTTTCAGTTTGATGAGTTGGTGTGAGCTGTGTGTTGCTGCGTCCATCTGCCTTCTCTTTGTCATGTGTCTCGTAAAACTGGCTTATAGAACTGGTTCGTGCCAGTTGATACAGTGCGATATTGAATACAGCTTTTGGAGTTTGAGAGGGCAGGATGCGGAAATGAAAATATTATCTACGGACTCTGACACTGCATTGCGCTGTGTCGCAGCGCTAAAAATTGCAGCCTTGAAGGAACTTCATGTTTCTTGCGCTTTTTAAAGTGATACAGAGAGAGTGTCAAAGAGTGATTTTTGTGAGAACCAAATACTGTTACGAGTTCTGATTCACCAGAATAGTATAGACACAATTATGGAGTGTGCTGATCTCAAATGAACATCTTTCACATGGTGTTGCTCAACCAACCACTTTCATCCCGGGGATGTCCGGTCCAGCAGCCGGGCAGTTGCGCGACAGGATGCGAAGACTGAAACAGCACTGATTTCGGGATATAGTCCTCCTTACTGGAGCACGTCCGTTGTTTGGTTAAGGATAGTACGGCTTTCTTTCCACTGTTAGTGTGACCTCAAAGTGGAGCACCTCACAGCTCTGAATGTCATGAGAGGATGAATATGTTCTTCTCGTACGGTCATAGATAATTTTTATGGTGTTTTCTGTTCTTACAGCATATTGTTGAGACGCTTCCATGATTTACGCAGGGTTCATCGCTGCCGAGTGGCGCTGGATCTTGGTAGATTTCGTGACAATGCGATTTTTATCGCTTGTTACCTTGGCTAAGACAGAGGTGATAGCTGTGTTTTTTCTGCTACTACCAACTTCTGTGGAGGATGGTACAACAGTAACTAACTAACTAACTAACTAACTAACTAACTAACTAACTCCATGGAGCAGAGGCCTTCTTGAGAAGCTAACAGTTTATCAGCTAGTCAAGAAATTCCCCGCATTTTATGGAACCCGAAGGTTCATTACCGCATTCACAAGAGCCCGCCACCTGTCCCTATCCTGAGCCAGATCAATCCAGTTCATGTCCTCCCATCCCACTTCCCGAATGTCCATCTTAATATTATACTCCCATCTACGCCTGGGTCTCCCAAGTGGTCGCCTTCCCTCGGGTCTCCCCACCAAAATCCGGTATGCACCTCTCTGCTCCCCCATACGTGCCACATGCCCCGCCCATCTCAGTCTTCTCGATTTGATTACCCGAATAATATTTGGTGATGAGTACAGGTCATTAAGTTCCTCGTTATGTAGTCTTCTCCACTCCCCTGTCGCCTCGTCCCTCTTAGGCCCAAATATCCTCCTCAGCACCCTATTCTCGAACACCCTCAGTCTTTGTTCCTCCCTCAGTGTGAGAGACCAAGTTTCGCATCCATACAGAACAACAGGTAAAATTATAGTTCTGTATACCCTAATCTTTGTGTTTTTGGATAGCAACCTGGAAGACAAAAGATTCTGCACCGAATGATAGCAAGCATTCCCCGACTTCAATCTGCTCTTAATTTCTTCATGAATGGAGTTTCGATTCGTTAGGGTTGCTCCCAAATATTTGAATTCTTCCACCCTTTCAAAGGATTTATTATCTATATTTATGTTGTGATTGTGTCGTGCATTCTGATTTCGAGACATGACCATGTACTTAGTTTTCTCAGCATTTACTTCTAGACCAATCTCCTTACTAGCAATCATTAAATCTTCTGCATTTTTCTTTATGCTATGTACGCTTCCGCCCAATATATTAACATCATCAGCATAAACCAGAAGCTGATGTGTACCATTCAATTTCAAGCCCTCCTGATTTGCCTGAACCCTCCTAATGGCATATTCTAAAGCAAAGTTGAAAAGCAATGGCGACAGAGCATCTCCTTGTTTCAAGCCATTCTTAATAGGGAACGTGTCAGACAGATGTTTGCCTACCCGAACTCTGCTATATGTTTCACTTAGGCACATTTTTATTAACCTTACTAGTTTAATGGGGATACCGAACTCAATGAGAATATTATACAAGACCTCCCTCCTAACTGAATCATAGGCTTTCTTGAAGTCTATAAATAGCTGATGAACTGCCTCATTGTATTCCCATTTTTTCTCAAGTATTTGACGAATGCTGAATATATGATCAGTGGTTGACCTGTTACGTCGAAATCCACACTGATGATCCCCAATAATTTCTTCTGCATATGGAGTTAACCTTGACAAAAGGATGTTGGATAGAATTTTGTACGTAGTCGACAAAAGTGATATGCCTCGATAGTTATTGCAATCTGTCTTATCACCCTTCTTATAAATAGGCACAATGACCGACTCCTTCCATTCCTCAGGCAATTCCTCCTTATTCCAAATAGAAATAATAAGTTTATGGATTTCAGACCGAATAATCCTACCCCCTGCTTTAATCAATTCTGCTGGAATCTGATCAATACCTGGTGATTTGTGGCTTTTTAGTTTTCCAATAGCCATCTCAACCTCAAAGGCACTGGGCTCAGGCACTAGTGGCTCTGCTGTGTGTACTTCAATCTGCCTAACATCATTAACCCCGTGTATATTCAACAGCTGGGAGAAATGATTCCTCCACCTAGCCAAAATACTGTGGGAGTCTGCAACCAGGTCACCCTTCTCATCCTTTACTACATTACTTCTAGGCTGGTACCCCCTCTTAAACTCATTGATACCCCTATACAAGTCTCGTATATTCTTGTTCTTACTGTTTGTTTCAATTTCATTAATTTTAGCTTTCAGATATTCCTTCTTTTTGTGCCTGAGATGTCTACTAGCTTCACGTCTTACGTTGTGCAGATTATCTCCATTATTTTGGTTTGGATTCTGTAACCACTGAATTTTAGCCTGCTTCCTTTTATCTAAAAATTCTGCACATTCTGCATCAAACCATGGTTTATGCTGCTTCCGTTCGTGTAGACCTAGACTCTCTTGAGCCGAGATTTTGATATTCTCTTTAATGTTTTCCCAAGCCCTATTCATGTCCTCACTAACATTTAAGTTTTCCAGAGCTGCAAACCTGTTTGAGATCTTAAGCTGATACTGTTTCCTAACCTCTAGTTCACTTAGCTTCTTGAGATTAAATCTCTCTACATCAAACTTCTGTGCTGCTTGTTTACTTACTGCCAGTCTTTCCCTAACTTTCGCAACCACCAGATAGTGATCAGTATCACAGTCAGCTCCCCTGAAAGATCGCACATCGAGTATACTGGAATGCCGTCTCCTATCTATCAATATGTGATCGATCTGATTGTGAGTCTTCCCATCAGGAGAGGTCCAGGTGTATTTATGAATATTTCGGTGCGGAAACATAGTGCTCTTAACAACTAGATTCTTTGATGTGGCAAAGTTTACTACTCTAACACCATTATCGTTGCTATCCTGATGTAAACTCTCATTCCCAATAGTCGGTTTGAAAATATCCTCTCTCCCCACTTTTGCATTAAAATCTCCTAACAGAATTTTCATATGGTATTTAGGAAAATGATCAAAAACCCCTTCTAATTCCTCATAGAAGCTGTCCTTTGAATCATCACCCTTCTCTTCCGTTGGTGCATGCGCATTCAGAACAATGATATTACACCAGCGGCCTCTCAGCACTATGTATGACATCCTAGCACTAACAAACTCAACTCTCTTGATTGCTGATACCATTCTCTGGTGCACAAAAAAACCTGTTCCCAATTGATGATTTTCCTGCCCTTTGCCATAGAAAAAAGTATACTCCCCGGCTCTTACAGTCCCTTCTTTGTCCCACCTAACCTCCTGTACACCCACTAAATCTAACTTGTACTTAGCTAATTCCCTGGCCACTGTCATAAGTGACCCTGGCCTATACATGCTCCTCACATTCCATGTTCCAAAACTCATATCCTTTTTCCGTAGCTGGGGTCGTACCAAAGAATCGGTCCAGGTCCGAGGCTTTGTAGGCTGTTTCGTAACATCATAAGTTTTTACGGTGAGGAGTTGTTAGCACCTCGCTCAACCCCCAAGCTGGAGGACCACCCCTTGTCGGCTGTCCGCGACTGCTTATTCAATGTATTCGCAGCTACCCTCCATACCTGGAGGCCGTTCCTCCATCCGCAACCCGAGGACGCGCCATGCCGTGGTGACAGGGACCCACTTAACATGGTGGTACATCAGTACTAGAATTTAATTTTTTCTGGTACGAGTTTCAGTTTACATGCTTCCTCATTCGTGGGGAATAGTGTAGGTTCCCCGATGCTTCCAAGGGCAGCAGCTGGTAACAATCTAGAGGTTCTCTTGAGATTCATCCTTTTAAAACAGTGCGTTGTGAAGAAGCTTGCAGTATGCTATAAGATTCAGGTGTTATTAATATCTACATGATGCAGGTAAAATATAGGTCTAATTACTGTCTACAGATTTCATTTGAAACTTTTTTCCTGTATGCGACCTTTGTAACTAAAACACATAAAAATTTCCAGTTGCGCAGTGTATTTTCTTTAGCTGTTCAACAGTACGTGTAATCTGCAATAAATTATTGCCACGGCCAATGTCGGTTTTCAGACGCAGACAACTTACATTGACGAAAATGAGTTGTGACGTACACCACTCTGCAAGCTCGCATTATGTATTTTTTATTTTAAGCTTTTAAAGCCTAGCGGTAACTTTACGTACCACCAGGTTTAACATTAAAAAATTCTACGTGGTGCCCACATTGCGTTTATGTGTTTTGTACGGATCTCAGAACACACAGCAACTTTTGCCTTATAAAACATTAAGAGACTGGTTTTTATAACCTAAGTGGAGAGTGTTTACAGCGCGGTACGCACTGAGTCCATATATAAAACAGATACGCTTCATCTTTAAAGGGTTAATTTGGCAGCGTGATCATGCCGTGCCGTGCCGCGTAGGTGTGATTTACGGACCACGAGTTTGTGACCACTGATATAAACTGCAGTTTGTTTAGGCGTAGGAATACTCTGATTCTCCACTAATCACACGACCCTATCTCCTTCGGCACCGAGATGAAGCAACCATTAATAAACAAACGACGTCAGCAGACGTGTGTTTGATCTGCTAAACGCCTGTGTTTCATGCCGCGCTCAGCACGAGGTAACTGCGGCGCAGCGCGTGCGCTCGGCGCTGTGTATGTCGCGTAAGGCAGGGTCTGCTCCAAAGACACACAACTGGCGACATGACTATACTGATTTGTTAACCTTTTGAAGATTAAAAATTAATCTGCATTATATATAAACAATCGTTTCGTACGTCACGGAGAACAGTGTGAATCAGTGAATGCGACACGGCGAAATAATTGATGTTTACAGTAACGAAGCCTACGGGACACAATTGGTGTGGAATTAATAATGTTAAATCTAGCGGCACAGGACACAGAAAACGGTTACTTACACAGTCTGTGGATAACAGCATGTTATGAAATTTCAGTCCGGATTCTGGCCCGGGACAGGCCATCCTGTGGTTTTTATTTTTTGTGGTGAATGGCCCCGCAGCCTTGAGGCTGATTGTACAACCCTGTGATGAAGATGATTAGTTTTTTTTTTCGTGTAATGGAGCACCGGTGGAATGACGTATTCGGAGAAAAACCTGTCCCAGTGCCACTTTGTCCACCACAATTCCCATATGGACTGACCAGGGATCGAACCTGGGTCTCCGCAGTGAGAGGCCGGCGACCAACCGCCTAAACCGTGACACGGCCATCCTCTGGTTTGGTAGTAAACTAAATGGTTTATCATTCATTCAGGTTTACATGGAAGAATGTGTGCGATTAGGTTCTGTTTATTAGAGTACACATTCTTTCAGATAAACAAGTGCGCGATTTATCGAAGTTACTGTGATTTGAGGTTAGGTTTCAAAGTTGTTAGGAAGGCATCACTTTTTTCGGATGAATACCTACCCAGTCGACTCCGGGTCAACAGGAACTGCCGGCGGACAGGAAGCACTGACAAACATTTTGGTTGTTCACTTGTTAGAATTATGCCTTTGCAGGTGCCGATTTTCGGTCAATGGATCAGTTTACGTCCCCCAGAACCCGAGGTGCCGGATATAGCAACTTCTGTATATAGGTTCGGATCTCGTCCTGCGCAATGTTGTTTCGGGCAGTTGCAATTTATATTTTCAGCTGGAAGTAGGAGCCCATGTTTCAAACCCGTACAAAAGAAGTGAGAAACTGCTACAGTATATATATATATATATATATATATATATCAGTCGAGCCCGCTTATAACGACATCGGTTTATGCGACACCTGACCTATAGCATCAGATGTCCTGTGGTACCAATTAATTCCTCGCTGTCAACCGTAACATTATACTCCTGAGTTATAACAACACCCACTTCAAACGTCACAAAATATTCAGTCACTTTCATGACGTTATAACCGATTTCTAAGTACCTGTAGCGCACAGACCCTTAGTGTCGAGCCACACCACCCCAGCATATGACGCAACGACGATAAAGTTTACTGAGGCACTGAAGATGACGCAGGCGTTTGTTGTAAGCAGGGCAAGCAGCGATAAAGGCAGACGGTATTTTGTGACAACATTAAGTTATTAGATAAGCCACGCAGAATGAGCTACGTAAAGTTGGTACGGAACTGGTGTTTTGTAAAAGCTTTTGAGGCCACCTTAGTAACTGTAGATATTTGTCCATTCTGAGAAGTAAGTAAACAAAGCTTGACTCTTACCGTCCTCGTGTAGGAAGCTGGGGATGCATCTATTTAGACTCATTTATTCTCAGTTCGTATACATCAGGTCCGTTTAGCTGGCCCAACTCTGCAGTAGACTCTCCAGATTTTTACCTGGGAACGAAAACGGGTTAATTTTCCGAATCTTTGTGTTTACTTTTTTTTTGTTGGAACGAAGTCCAGTAACTAAGTAGTTCTAAGTTTAATCCCATCACAGTCTCACAGAACTGAAAAACAAAAGCGTTGTTAAATGAAGGTATAAACAGCAAGACTATGTGGACAGTGAAGCAGGTGTTGCATAGGTAGAGTTAATGAGGAAATCCACTGTAAGACGAATGGTGTAAGGAGCTGCTTACCGTTATCCCGCGTTTGGCACACACTTGCCGTGTAAACATTACAACAATTAATTCTGCACACGCAGGCGGCGCACACATATCGGTTTATAGCTGCCGTGGATGTGTTTATAATGAAGGTTGTAGACAAAGCTAGATTATTATGTTTGTGTTTCCATTTGAAGGCGTGTGGGCTGTTGATGGATATCCGAGTATTTCAAAATCTCTTCGCCAGAATCCTTTCGAAGATATGTCAGAAAATAAGGAATGAGAGTAATAAACGAAAATTATATTCACGCCGGAAGTAAGAGCGGTTCATAATTCAAGGAGTGCTTGTTGCCTGCCATTCAGTTCAGAACTTTTCATCTTGCTGTTTTATGTTTCATTTGTTAAGTTTCACATGTTTATATGTCAGAATCGGGCTTTGGAACGAAAACGGTTTGGATTCATGTCTTCTGGGATGGTACGTTACTTTGCGTATCAAAGTGTCGAGTCTTTGACCCTGAAGATGGAGGCACTGCGATCCTTGGAGACGTCGCTAATCCTAGCCTCAACGACACAAGGTGCGACTTGGATCTTCAGCAGCAGGGCCGGAAGAACCTCAAATGTCATAAATCGGGCTGATTTTCTTACGTGTTCTTTGTATGGATGTAATTACACGAACACATTGGTTGAAGGCACGTCATGTTGTTTCGTATACGAGAATATTTCCTGCTGTATATGAAACCTAATTTAATCGATTAAAAAAGTTAGGAAGTTTTCGCAGAGTGTAACTGCTTGCGAGATTTCAGGCTTCGGTCGCGGTGTAGTTGAGGTTTTCCTTCTTCTGGGACACTACGCTGCTTTGGCACAAACCAACACAGCGTAATAAACCAGAAGAATGAAGGCCTCAGCGTGACACTCTTGGCATGTTTGCTCCGTTGTTGTACATTTAGTTTAAATTCGTAGGTGTTTTTGCAAGAACACTGAAGATGCGAGTATTTGGAATGTGGCTTTCCACGTTTTACACAACACTACGTTTTCTCCGTATCTTAGCAACAGATTTGCGACCAGTTATGATCGATATCTCGGAAACGGATATCGATCATGATCGAATGTTATGTGTATATTGTCTCTGTCTTTGGCTTCAGTTTGTACCTCGCAGAGAACAGTCTGTCTCAGTTATAAACATCAGTTACGGCGAGATATTATCCTGCATGTACGTCGGTCGTCATGTACAGTGACTTGTTTTTTGTCCGATTTTAACGAAAGTCAATATGCGTATGCGTATGCGTTGTGTGCTGGAACGATTTCTGTCGGGGTTGGTATGTTCTCTTGTATAGACAGAACATTTATTCTGTCCTCGTTTCAGTATTTTCTGCAGTTTACTATAGCCTGTTATTCTCAGTAGAAAATTCGTTTTGACAGCCTCTGTTTCTCTTTCGTCTGTGTTGTGCCTCAGCTTTCTCAGGCGAGCAGCGTTGCCGAAGTAGCTGTATAAAATTGTAATTGTGTATAGTTTCTCCCTATATTTGAGGGTGTTTGCTTGACTGTACGACATGCCGTCTGGAACGTGCGTTGTTTTTTCCTTCTATGTCATCGTCATGTATATTGCTTGTATCATATACTTAATTGTGATTTGAAACTAAACACCTTTGGCTAGATCTGGTTTTTTTTTACGAACTTACACATTATTGTATCGTATTGTTGCCGTAACTTCTGTCTTATTAATTTATTGTATCAAGTTACACCTCTTACGCTTTTGATTTAGACGAAGAACTGATCTTGTTTTAACCGTCACTACACTGTATTACCACAATCATCAACGAAAAACAGAATATTTATGTATGTACCCTGCGCTATTTTGTTGTGGTGTATTAAAATCTTTTATTGTCTACTGACCCATTATCCGAAGGTTTGTGTCTACTAAGTAGATGATTGGGGGGGGGGGGGGTCAGAAACTCACTAATCCCAAGAAAAGAGCGCATCTCTAAACCATGTACTTTGGCTGAGTACCCTTTTCCACGTTCTTTTTAAGTATGAGAAACTGTACATGAAGGGCGATGTTAATGCAGAGTTACGTGTTTTGTCCGAAATGTCCTCATGTGATAATTCTTTTTGATGTGTACGTATCTGCTGTTGTTGTGCTGATATGGAGGGTGTCTGTATGCAGTAATTTGCATGTCTGAGTGCGACCCTGCTGTATTATTGATTTTGTTTTTACGTGTGTGAGCCAGCTTATAAGCCAAGCAGACAGCATACGTTATCTTCTGAATGTATCGTATTCGTAATGTGGTATAATATGATAATACTTCGCTTAGGCATACATTTCCTCTTGTCTAGATAGAAATACAGATACGACGTTTTGGAGCCAGATACCTTGAACTTCCTCTTGCCGTATAGCGGTATAGATCACCCGCTTAAATAACCATTAGTAAGCCGGGGTTTCCTTAAACTGCATCGAATTCGTGAAATTACATGCTTTTATTTGTAGGCCTATATATGAATGAGATCTGAAAACGAAAGTACGCAGTTTTATGTGAAAAGACTTTTGGTCGTGCCATTACGATGTTGCTTGGGAATCAAATCACATAGTCGATATTTCAACATAATCGCCATGCATGTTAACGTATTTGTCCCATTGTGCTGCAAGATTATCCAGATAGATCTTTCGTGTGCAGAATAAATAGTATAAAACAAACGATGGACGTTAGACTAATAAGTAGTTGTAATGTATGTGTAGTGAAAGTAACCTGATATTGGCAGTCACATCCAAAGGAATGTACTTGAGGTTCAATATACAAATTTGATTTTGTTATAGAATTACACTTATTACCCTGCAGTGAAGTGCGCTTAACCCAATAGCCAATGAATTTTTAGTTTATACATGCCGCTTCACAGATTTAGTCTTAAAAGTTTTTGCGTTGAAAGTGAAGGTTAAAATTTAAAAATTTGATTGAGTTGAGTTGAGGTGAGGATCTGTGTTTGTTGATTTGTGCATTACGTGATGATGGTTTAGCTGGACCGAAACATGTCGTCGTAAAGCACGCATATACAGAGCAATGTTGTAGTGTGCTAACGTAGAAAATATGCGCGGTGTTGTGTCTGTCTGTGATTTGTTTTACAAATTTAAAAATGTATTTTAAAAACATTTTATTACCTACAGCTCATAGATAACAATACTGGCTGCCGTTTTTAACATGGTGTCCACGTAGTACAGTAAATTGCGCGATACATTATACATAGATGTGTGTGTGCTTGCATGCCTGTCGTTGGATAGCAGGATGATTTTGTGGTGTATATGAAGGATGTGCAAAAAGACGGCGATGTATTCTCATACCATTACGTCCCAGTATGTTCTGTAAGGGGCTGAGGAAGACCACGAAGATAACAGCCGCGATAACGGTATCCGAACTGGGACTTTCCCTAACGCGTAACCACTACATCCGCCGTTTTAATCGCCTGCGTTCAGTTGCAGTAAAAGGGAGAGGGGCGCCATGTGGTCTGGCGCTGCCTCTCGCTGAAACAGACGTACGGCGCCACGTTTTATCGACGCCAGATTTCGTGCCTACCTTCGAAGTGGGACTAGTTAGGAGACTGGTTTACACTGAAGTAATAGACCCAACCAGGAACAGGTAGTCGGTTTTCATGGAGTCTGGTATGGGTCTGTTTGTAAGCGACTTTGGACCAGGAGAGATCGAACGGAGGAAAACTAATGCACAAGCCTTACACACGTGGCCCGCCAGTCCATTTCATGCGGTCACGTCACTGACCTTACTCTAAGTTGCAGAATGTGGCGTGGCTCAGTGTCGAAGAATTCGTTAATTTAAAACGCTTTTCATCAGGGGCTTTAAGTTAGGGGTGCACAATTCCCGGGCGCCTGGTCGCCGTACCGACTGCATTTTGTACGGTGGATCCTAATATTTGTGGACCCCGCAGTATGGAACTTGCTTCATATCACTTTCTGGCACCTACAATTTTGAGGTGGCTCCTAGATTTTTTAAAAATTTGCTTTCCCCTGCCTTAAGATTCAAAAGGGCTTGCCATTCCCGGATGGTAGCGTAATACATCACAGTCAGCAAAGGGATACCAATGCAATAAAGTTTTAATTAATTAATTACATTTTGGCCGATCCCGGTGGCCGCGTGGTCTAAGGCGTGGGTCTGCAGCCGCTCTGTTGCTGGAATTGCGGGTTTGAGTCCCGCCGGGGGCCTGGATGTCTCTCTCGTTTGTGTGTTGTCAGGTAGAGGTCTTTGCGTCAGGCTGATCACTCGTCCAGAGGAGTCCTGCCGAGGGTGGTGTGTCTGAGTGTGATCTCAAAACCTCAACAGTGAGGAGGCGTGGTCTCACTAGGGCTGTCGAGCCATAAAAAAATTCTATTTTGGGTGTGCTATTAAAATTATGAAGTAACAGTCATGTTGTTTAATTTTAATGAAAATACTTACCCACTGCATTGCTTACAATGACGCGCTGCCAGCCGTAACTTCCAGAATTACCTTCTAGGCCCGCGCGCTCTTTTGAGTTCGCGGCGCCTACTCTGATACATTGCTACTCGTATATAGCTATCCATTATTCATAATGACTCAGCACAACAACAATATAAGAATAACATGATTAATTATGGATTTCGACAGGATATACACACCGTCAAGAGTGCTTTCAAGGACACCAATTAGGTTTTTAGACCATATTGGTTAACATACATACCACAGGTTTTAACATGTAGTAGGGGAGAGTCGTGTAGTACCGGACACTTAAGCTGTTTTCTCAATAACTTTTTTTGGTAAGATGAAATAACAAATTTCAAACACTATGTGAAAAGTTATGAGTTTACTTACAAACGTCAGGTAAACACTACAGTTTTATTTTGTGATAAGGAAATATTAAGGCAAAAACAAGTCTATTTTCGCAGCATGACGAAACATGTCGGGCAGTACCGGACACTATATTCTTTCAAAGGGCAAAGTAGTTAAATGTTAATTTTAGCTTTGAAAATATCACATTTATGAAAAAAAAGGGTTTCCCTCTGTGTCTGCGCAAGTTTCGTGTGCCCACTTGTTGCAGAAGTTGCATTGTATCCAGCCCTCATCAAAAGATTCACCATAAATGACGCACTCATTTCTTGTTTGCTGGTTAAAGTGATGTGAAATTTTAAAATTTTCGGCAAATTCAAATGCCATGGTTTTTTTTTTTTTTTTTTTTTTTTTTTTTTTTTTTTTTTGTAAGTGGCATGAGCCTACTGTCTAGGTATTTAATGTAAGCCACCAACTCTTCTTCTTGTTCATCAGAAAACGTCCTTCTGAATGTACCCATGTCAGGCGCAAGTATGGCATTTTTCCCTTTGTTAAGTTTCATCAATCTGTCGTGCAGTGAACTTTTAGGAACTGAATAAGCCTCACTTGCTTGTCTTACGTGACATCTTCTTACTCTGAACATTACCAGTAGCACCCTTCATTTGCGCCTCTGTCCAGTGGCCTCGTTTTCCTGCAGTGTTTCCTTTCTTCTCCGTTTTGATTTGACTGCCACGGCCCATAAATAAAAGTAGCACAATAACACGTGTATATTTATTATCACCAGTAACTTAATAACACATGCTGCCTTAAATAACTTTACTTATGTTGTCCAATGCAACCCGAAAAATTTTGTCCGGTACTAGCCGAAATGCAACGTGCCAAACTTGTAACCGTCGTGGGTACTGTGTAAAGTTCCCAGCATTGTCATTTTAAGAGTTTAAATTTAAGTCCTTAATCTATAAGTAGACAGTAGGGAATAATAAATGTATGCACTAAAATCCGTGCAATCGCTTGCCGAAAATAAGTTACGCAGTTCAAGAGAGACACAGAATTCACAAAAGTGCGCGTAACGGCCAAACAGTACAACGCAGCAACTTCAAATGACTCACGCTTTCAACGGCGGGAAACACCTAACTATTCATGCCCATTGAGTGTTTCCCTCCACCGTAGATTTTGAGAAACTTGTACTGTCCGCTACCGCCCGCTGTCCGGTACTATGCGACTGTCCCCTAATTCTACATTTTGCGCGCAGGCTGTATATCTTCGTTTTATATGGATCTTGGAAGAAACCGATTATTTTCATGTGCAGCATTAACGTACTGGTGTTATAACGGATGGAATGTGTTTGACCACCACAATAGTCGATGAATGGGATCAGAAAAGTGAAAAATGATCTTGTATTTGTGCAGTGAGTGCCTTAGCGCTGATGGTTTGGCTATTCACATGCAGTGCTGACAGTCACACTGTAATTGGTCCATTTGCATTCCATTCCATCAGTACACTTCTGTATTTGTATTGTAATCAGTTGTTGGTTCTTGTTCTTATGGATACGGGTACCATGTAAAGTTTCGAGTTCGAAGCGTTTTTAAAAGTAAGAGTATGCCTGTCTCATGTCTTCCATGGGTTTAACGTGTCCTCCGTCCTTTCCTACTTCAGTCCATTACCCTAATAGGCCTGAGTTTAACCTTTTAAAGCCTAGCGATAACTTTACAGACGACCAGGTTTAACCTTAAAAAATTCTACGTGGTGCCCACATTGCATTTATGTGTTTTGTACGGATCTCTGAACAAACAGCAACTTTTGCCTTATAAAACATTAAGAGACTGGTTTTTATAACCTAAGTGGAGAATGTTTACAGCGCGGTACGCACTGAATCCTTATATAAAACAGATACGCTTCGTCTTTAAAGGGTTAACTTGTGGTTTCTAGACACGACTTAACAATTTTCAGTAAAATAAAAGTTTTTGGTGTCAAATGTAGCGGTGTTTCTGAACACAGGTCTGTGTGTTAATACCTAAATGTTGAAATGAAACGTGCCTTCACCTTACATTCTTGTTCTTGTGTTGCTACAGATATACAGATTCGAGATACGACGCAATACAGCTGTATACAAAACGTCCTATGCTTTGATATAGTGAGGATGACATTATAGATACAGAAGCAGTGTCTCTCGTAAGTGATTCAAAAGCATCATGTTCGTGAGAGTGCTTCAGAAAGAAATGATCAAAAACTTTCCACTTTGATAAGTCGACCATTTTCCCTGTGAGAGGATGGTGACTGAACACGTCGTTTGGCTAAATATAGAGGACTGTGCTGCTAGCCGGTGGCGCTATATTGTACAGGCAACGCAGGATGTGTTCTTCCGTTGTGATGTCATATCCGTGACTGCGGTTCGAAATTCATTCCAGTTTTTAACAAGTGCACTGGAGAGAAAGCGTACGCACAGTTATCCGTGTGTCACTAGCCTACATATGAAAGTGTCTTTCTACTGTTTTTATACTTAACCCTTTAAAGACGAAGCGTATGTTTTATATAAGGACTCAGTGCGCACCGCGCTGTAAACACTCTCCACTTCGATTATAAAAACCAGTCTCTTAATGTTCTATAAGGCAAAAGTTGCTGTTTGTTCTGAGATCCGTACAAAACACATAAACGCAATGTGGGCACCACGTAGAATTTTTTAATGTTAAACCTGGTGGTATGTAAAGTTACCGCTAGGCTTTAAAAGGTTAAAGTAGCACTCTTAGCAAAACTATATTGCAATACCTCAAGAGATTTCTGTTCGGCGGGGGGGGGGGGGGGGGGTGTACAGGTTTAAGAATAGCCCACCTGAGTAGCTGTCGTGGTTTCGTCCCTGTCTCCAAGTGAACGCTGAAGTAAAGGTAAAAGTAAAGGTTTATCCTGTAACCTGCCATGAAGGCACAGATGGGGAGTAGAGGTATACCTCTGCTGTTTCTTTAACTTCGGCACTAGATGGGGTGAGTGGTTAATGCCACGCCCCGGCTGCTTTACCCCCGGTAAAGAGACCCGTTACCAACTTACTAGAGGCTGGGTGGGCTTCAGGACCCGTCTGAACTGGTGCAGAAAATCTCATCTCTACCGGGGTTCGATCCCCGGACCGTCCAGCCCGTAGCGAGTCGCTATAATGACAACGCTGTCGCGGCACACGAACACTGAGATAATTAAAATACGACCGCGTCCTTCCATATTGTTATCTACTCAACAGTACAGTATTTATCACCATTTATTTGATTCTTTGAATTTATTAAATTCAGCAGAGTCTTGAAATAAGGCAAACATCAGTAATTCATTTTCGGTATTTTAAAAATCAAGTAAAAATTCTTTAACTTCTGGTTGCGTGACGAGCACTAATGAATCACCAAAGCTGGGTGTATGTGGACGTGCATGGTTAGTGTTAAACATCAGTCAGGTTACAAACATGGTGACGATGCGGAACTGTAAGGTTATATCCGACAAACTAACTCTGTACAGAATATGTGCTTGTAGTAACTGACTGTTCGCGAATATAAAACGCTAATAGAAGTACTTAGAAATATGCGGAATTAGAATTCTGTGTAATAGTAACATAGGAAGAGACTCTTTTTTATCTGTACTGCTAATGGCTGGAGCAGTTTGATGTGGTACTGGGCTTGTTGTACCAGTCCCTGATGATAAATGAGTGTGGGGCGTTTGTGGATTGATAATTGGCAGGATAAAACCGAAATGCAGTATCACTTTGTCCACCACAAATCCCACATAGGCGACTCTTCTAATCAACCCGATCCTGCAGTTAGTGAAACCGGCGACGAAACGCCTGAGCTGTGGCACAACAAAACTGTACTGATTCATAATTGTGCAAATTATTGGTTCCGTTCAGTCCATAATTTCCACTGCAACAGATTGCGAATGAATTAAATTTATCTCATAAATCACAAAGTTTCATACCCTTGCTTTTTTGTTATTATTGGCGGATAAAATATGGATCAAGGCGTATAGGGGGAGTGAAGATGTTTCTTCCGTTTATTTTTAACCTCAGCACTAAATGGAAGTGAGTGGTCAGTTACATTCTTCGGCTACTTTACCGCCGAGAAAGAACACCCGGTACCTATTGAATATGATCTTGGGTGGGCCTCAAGAGCATGTCGGGACTGTTATGGAGAAGATAAAAATTTCCTGCCCCTCCCCAGAATCGAAACTCTGGTGGCCCAGCCCACAGCCTTCTCACTACACCGAGTATACCAACAGAAACTGTATATAGGTTTACGGTCCGTCCGAATATAGTGTTTTACATCCCTTCTCAAGCATGTCGTCGCCACCACCAGAAAGCTAAATATAGATTTTGCGGTGCCCTGCTGTGTGTAGCGTATCATTTTGAAGATACGGTCACACAAATTTTCAGGACCTGGTTCTCCCCACATTGGTTCTTGGCTGGTGCAGTAAGCTCACCGTGACAGCAAACTATATGCTTGCCACATAGACACCTCCCGCGCACGTAACCGAGCTGTTGTGTAGCGGATGTAAGGTAGAGCGTTGGTACTGACGTAAAAATAAGACTTTTCTGTTCAGTCAGTTTTGTTGTTTATGCGGTCACAGTTTTCAAGTTTACTGATTAAACCTTCGGTGTCTGAAGTTTATATCACAGTAATTCCCCTACTCCTGATATATTATTAAATGTTCACTGTGCCACTCATTTCGCCACGTTACTGATATTGCTACCTTCACCTCTATCTTCGGGTTTTCCTCTTTCACACTTTCCTGTGTACAATTCCTCTTTCGTGTTTTTCATGGCGACAAACATACGCCCATTTGCTAAGATTATATAGGGTTGGTGGTGGTCAGTAAATGGAGTGTGGAGCACAGGTGGAATGATACTGGGAGGAGAAGACCAAAGTACTCGGAGAAAAAGCCTGTCCCAGTGCCACTTTATCAACCACAAATCCCACACGGACTGGCGTGGGTTATAATCCGGGCTGCCGTAGTGGGAGACCCTTCACTAACCGCCCGAGTCTCTAAATTAAAATAAGATAGAGTTTAGGCGAATGGAAAGAAAAAATGTGCATAATTATAATAACTACAATAAAGCCCATTGTAACGATAATAATAATAATAATAAGAATTAGAATAAACAGCGCAACTGTAGCGTTCAGCACTGATACGCAAAATCACAGAATACATGTATACAGACAAACACAGAATCCATAATATAAGACAAAATGATTATGAATACAATTAAATTAACTAATAAATACAGGAGAGTTAATGAGAAAATTGTGACGGACATAATTTCACCCCTGATAACGCAGTATAATAAATGAAGAGACCAACTGTTGACATGACACTTGATTAAGAGTAACATTTTATATTCTAAGTGTGTCTATTACATGTATGTTCCCAGTAGTGTTAACCCTGTCAAAAGAACAACAGTACATAGATGGTATTTTGTATGATCTCAAATGAGGCACCCATTTTTTGTCCGTTAAACGATGACTACTGCAATCTATCATTGTATATTACTACAACATTTCCCTTGTATATTACACACAGACTTTAACTTTATGCAGCCCTTACTTGGAGTTATTTCAACTGGGGTTAAACCACTTGCTGGGGACTCATAACGTTTCAGTTCAAACAACCTACGAGTTAAAACTTTCCAGTTCCCATTTTAACTGTTTTCTGCTTATGATTAAAATTCTGAAAAAAAAAATTATATTTAAGCTAGCATTTGTACGTTATGTGGGAATTACTTGTTGAGCATTCAGCTTGTTAAGCATGCAGTTGCGCGAAGCTGAAAGTCTCATAACAATGAATATTGGTGCCACAGTCAGACTGTAAGATCTGATGGCATTCGTACTTAAAATGCAGTCCCAATTTGCATCGCTCCATTACCAAAGAATGAGCGGATGGGGCTAGGGCTGTTCCACGTGGCTTTTCTGCGGGAGGCTTGTGACGCGGTTTTGGCCTTTTTACAGCAAGGTTGTCTGCTACTGACTGTGGAGAAAACTGCTTGAAGTGGATCTGTAGGGTATTTTTGATTCATGATATGGATCGTTTGTCCGCGTAATGCAATGTTTAATATTTTCTTGTTTCAGGTGCCGGTGAATCGGGGAAGAGTACAATAGTGAAACAAATGAAGTAAGTACTTTTACAAATAAGAGTTTGGGAAATTTTCCTTGTATAGTCCAGTGACTTCGTGTGGACTATCTTCCCATCTTACGTCTGCTCCTACTTCTTCCTCGTAACTTTAGTCTCCTTTTTATTTCCGTCGTTCATTTCTCCTTTGTTGTCATTTACAGCGTCATCTTGATGCAAGTGCGTATACTTGTAGCTGCAGCAACACCATTTTCGAGGATTAGTGTCTTCGTCCCAACATACACTTGCAAACTCAGATGTACATCTGAGTAGCACGAAAGGAACAGAGACGCCCTGCCGAGCACCTCAGGACATTTTCCCATGCATTTGTAAAGTTCTCATGCTTCGGAGGGCATTATTTGTAAAACGTCAAGAAGATCAGAAATGTGGGCGTTTCTGAATTTATTGAACTGGTACTGATCAGTAACATACTAATCGATTCATGTAAATAAGATAAAAGAGAAGTAGACCGTCTCAGTGCCGATTTATAACGTAATATAATACCTTCGACCTGCTTGGGCCTATAAAGAGTCGTAAATGTCATGTGATAACTGTGGTACTGTTACACAGCTTTACATGCAGTGGATGGACTAAACTCTCGAATACAGAGCCACGAATTCTGAAGTAATTACTGTGATGTCCCGTTTTGTACAGGCACATTACCTTATTATGCTGAGCTGTAATTACCATTTCGTGCTATATGTTTCAGACGTACACAACAAAGTTTAATGAGTATTTAATCAGCTTTTCGACTCACGACATATTCTGGCAGTGTTTTGCCATTGTCAAGTGAACGCCATTCGTTCTGTTTACTGACTGTTACAAGCGCAGTGCATCTTGGTTATGGTAACATGAATACTATGTTACCCAGCCTACAGTGCAGTTTTCTCCGTTATCTTAGAGCCAGATTTACAGTCGATTATAATCGATATTTAATGTGTTCCATGTCCGTGCATTGTATCATATAAAATACTGTTCACCAACTAATGCACCAAAATACATAAATATTTATTCGTAAAAACTTCCTACATATTTCGACCCTGCTGGGTCATTTTCAGGGAGAATAGTCTGTTACACTGTTGGATGCATTTATACAGGTAAGTGAGAATGTGCCTTTGGTTTCATCTCAACGCATGATAAAAGCAAAGGCACATTCTCACTTAACTGTATAAGTGCATCCAACAGTGTAACAGACTATTCTCCCTGAAGATGACCCAGCAGGGTCGAAACATGTAGGAGGTTTTTACGAATAAAGATTGTATGTATTTTGGTGCATCAGTTGGTGAATAATATTTTATAATCGATATCTTGGACACGGCGAGGTGTCACATTTCTTTTACAATTGACGACCGTTGACTTGTTCTCCGGTCTGAGCTGGTGCGGTGCACAGAACATCGTCTATCACATGTATAAAGTCACAGCAAGATGTCATACGTGTACATAGATCTTCATGTAAAGTATGTTATTTTTATCCGATTTTGACCAAAATCGGAATGTGCAGACAAGTTTTATTTAAAATCTCAAATATGAAATTTCACGCAAGTCCTTTGCGGTGGAACTCGCGCTTTTCCATCCACTTTACACAGATAGGCACGGCGAGGGAGGAGTCCCTTTCCTCAGACTCCTTTGTAACTGTGCCTAAAAATGAATGTCAGGAAAACAGTACCAATGTAAATGCACTGACGTAGTTCAGTATTAACTGCAATAGCAAGAAGATCAGTTATAACAAGAAATCCATTCTTCGGGTTAAGGAAAACCATCCCCCCCAAATGTATCTTATTTCATGGAGTTAGTCAATTTTTACGTCTATGAAGTATCTGAGGACTGACATTCATCCAAATTATATACCTACAAATCTCCGTTTCCTACCTCACCGTGAACGTAGTCTGTAACCACTGTAAAAACCAGTCGGAAATGAATTATGTGTGGGTAAGTAATCGGTATTTATTTTGAGAATCGTGCATAACATGAGGAGGCTACACTGTGTAGACAAAATACAGACTGTCTTATTGGTACAGCATGTGGTGTACGTAGTTACCATAAGGCTTTAAATTGTTAACTAATAGACCTATAATCATTTTGGCGGTTCACACTGAACTATCGTAATTTATTAGATGACGCTTCTTCAGTTTCACAGCTCAGGTAGCTTTGAATGCGAGGGTGGGTAAGTAATGGACTGGGAACGGCCTTAAAGGAAGCGGTCGTGGCCTATTTTAAGACAGTATCCCATCCTGTGACTGGATACAAATCAGATATTTATTCCTTAAATCAAAGTGTACAGAAGGCTGTGTCTGCTTAATACCGGGTTTTTGGCAGTTCGCTCGCAGCCTGTGTGTCTGGTTGCACAAACAATACTCTTACACGTCCCGTACTTCAACCTACCGTCCGTATGTCCCATACAAAGACGGTAAATCTCTCCAAGCTTTATAAATCAAACGTCGTTCAAATGTTACATCGAAAGCAAAAATAACTTTTAACTTTTAACCTTTTATCTTTTTTATCGTAAATTCTGTTCTATTGATCGTCTGAAAAGAGCTCTTACAACTGTAATTTATTATGTAATTTCTATCCTTCCAGAAATCTATAAATATTTCACATTTTCCACTTAACCTGACTGGATACGCAGAGGCAAGTGCGAGAAACTATCCCACCCAAGAACTTAACCCAGGACCACGTGAATACAGTGTGTGAATGCACATTGACCAGTGCTACATAACAGTAACTACGTGGTTTTGATCTACGTTTTTGCGAAGAGTTTATGGGAACGGATAAGGGAACTTCACGTACGAACTACCGCCGTCGGAATTTAGTTTTTGGTTCTTCTGGTGTGTAATTGCAAAAACTGCGGGTATTAAATAGAAAAGGTTGACGTGATTTGTAGGTGGCAGGCAGTGTCGGGTTGTCACGACGTCAGATAAGCCCGTGGAGATTAAAATTAATGTGCTGCACACGTAACATACATTTGTAATCTACTTGCTGTCGATCTGAGCAGTCTGCAAATTAACATAGATACATTGATTTTATATTGCCATTCTGCAAGAGCTTTTCCTGATCATTCATCGTTGAGTTCCTCCGCCAGTGAGTAACGTTTTACGCTTGTTTGCGGGAGGTACTGTATTCGAATATTAACCTTTTAAAGCCTAGCGGTAAATTTACGTACCACCAGGTTTAACATTAAAAAATTCTACGTGGTGCACACATTGCGTTTATGTGTTTTGTACGGATCTCAGAACAAACAGCAACTTTTGCCTTATAAAACATTAAGAGACTGGTTTTTATAACCGAAGTGGAGAGTGTTTACAGCGCGGTACGCACTGAGTCCTTATATAAAACAGATACGCTTCGTCTTTAAAGGGTTAATCGAGCTGTTCTGAATGAAGTCTTCCGTCGTTTTCTCGTGAGTTTCTTCAGGTACATATATATTACCTTTAAATATTCCACGGCCGCCTCTTTCCGTATTCTGCAGATTCTTTGTGATTATCTCGCAGAACGTGTATGTTGCAGTAGTAACGCCCTTAAGACTTCCTGTTTCGTCGCCGAAACTACTGTACTTAATTTGATGGGGTTTGATGTTGGGAATGTACACGAAAATCTGTTGTTCGAATTTGAGTTTCATGTGTGTAACAGAACCCTTGTGGAGCCGCGATGGCGTAGTCGGTGTAGTGGCTAGGCTGGACGGTCCGGGGTTCGATTTCAGAGAGAGACAACAGATTTTTCCCTTCTCCAAACACGTTCAGACCTGCTGTGGGGCCCACAAAGCATTCCATTAAATGGATACCGCGATAAAGTGAGCATAACGCGAAATTAACCATTCACCTTCCTCTAGTACCGTTGTTAAGAATGAATGGAGCTATACCTCTACTCCCTCTGTGTGCCGTGTGTGGACAGGGATAACTTTAAAGTCAGCATAACTCTTTAACTTTACGCGGATATCAGATCGAACTCGTGTTTGTTAGGTCGGTGCGTCCTACAGAAAGTTGTTTCTTAACCTTAAGTGTAGATTTTATGAAGACATGTAACTTCTATTTGAAAAATATCTTGATGTGGTAGTATGTAAAAAAAAAATTTTACTGTACAGTGTGATATGCCTCTAGCTGACCTGCCTGTACAACAATGCACGCATATCTGCCATAAATAGGCGCCAAAGTTAGTGAGGGATGAAAATGAGGAGAACGCATTTTAAAATGTACTTCAAATAGGGATTCAGTAGTGTGGCTAGAATTTCGTTGCGTTATAGGGGCGCGTTTGTTTTAAAAATTCACTTAAGCAGACTTTACCTGATAACTGTAATTTATTTCTGTTGTAAGAAAATTATCTTTAAAATGAGTTTCCTCATGTCACGTCAGACAGGTTATGAAGCGGTGTTGAGGAGAAATTTCGAGCCCTGCAGACCTCTCTAGAAGTGGTCTTGATAGACTGATTGAAGTGGCAGCCCGAGACAAGGTGTGGGGTTTGGCTGTCTGCGTGTAACTACGTACTGCAGAATGCTCTTTTAAATTTTATATTTCAGTTGCAAAGAAATTCCCCGGAGTTAAGGAACCCGGAAATTAATTATCGTGTTTACGAAAGCATACAGTTTCACCCTTTGCTGGGCCAGTTATCCAGTTCACCACCCTCAAACTTACTAACTACAACTAATGTTGCGCAACCACATCCGTCTCCTTCTGAAGAGTTGCTTATGTAGTCGAAAAGTTCCTCGCATCTTATGGATCTGGCAAGTTTGTCACTGCATTTACAAGAGCCCATTGTTTATTCTTATCCTGAGCCAGATTAATCCATTCCACGCCCTTTCGTTTTTCGTCCAGATCCATTTTAATACCGTATTACTTTCTGCTCCTAGGCCTTCGAAGTGGTTTCTTTCCTTGATGTTTTCCCATCGAATCCTGTGTACGTATGTCTTCTCTCTCACGCTTGGCACGTGTCCCGACCATCATTCTGGATTTATTCATCCTGGTACGAGTAATTGTATTTCCCAAGGAAAACATCATGTACCATATCATTATGCAATTTTATCCACCTTCCCGTTGCTTCCGCCCTCGTATGTCCAAATACCATCCTCTGTACCTTGCTCTCGAAGACCCTCATCCAGTGGTCTTCCCTTAATGTCAGAGATACCACGTTCTACAACCATACAAAACAGCAGGAAAAAGTATAATTCTGTATATTTTAATTTTGGTATTTGGAGATACCAGACGCGAACATAAAAGATTCCGGACCATATGGCAGCAAGCATTTCCCGAATTTAATCTGCTGTTGTGCATGCGATGGTGATTTGGTAGTGCAGGTCCCAAATATTTGAACTTGATAAAATTTTCAAAGGACTGATCAGCTGTCTTCATGTTGTGGTTTTGTGCTACATTCTACTGATGGGACATAAACGCACAGATAGCTGTCTCAGCATTTACATAAGACCCACGTTTTTACTAGCGCATAAGAGAGCGCCTGTGTTTTTTATGGCCCGACAGTATTTGTGTTTTTGCCCAATAAATTAACGTCATCAGTACAGACCAGAAGGTGGTTTGCCCTATTCAGTTTGGCCCCCACCACCGCCATTCGTTTTTCTTTATAATATCGTAATTACATGACGCTTCTTTTATACCAGAGCTGTGTTTTCGAAACTTTTTTCGGTGGAGGACCCCCTAAAATTAATTTTCATATCCCGAGGAACCCCTACGTGCTGAGACGAAAACAAAACAGAAAGGCAGTTTGTAGGGCACGGAAATTACTCCAGTGTTGCCAATTGCCAGACAGTAATTACCGCCATATTTCGAGGCATATTTGGATTTTTTTAGGCATTTAAAAATTGTTGTTTATTTATTCCACGTATCAGCACCCTGCACCATGATTTCCAAAGCTGTCTCTTCCGTAGCACGTCTGGACAAAAAACAAAGATGAGTTTGTCATATCTTCTATGCGTGCGACATGTCCCACCAATCTGATCCTTAATCTGATGAATCTGAATACAAATTAATATGAGATAAAATTTCGTGGAAACCGTCTTGAGGGCATTATGACAGTAGTTCACCAGGGAGAAACTTTGCTGTGCTCCGACCCCCGTCTCGGAAGAGTCTATTTCGGGAGAATACACAGTCCAAGTGGATGTGCTGTATATTGATCCGTTCCGGTGCTGTGAGCTTCATTCACACACTGACATCACGGTGGAGCGTCCAATATTCCAGCCGACCTACATTCTGCTGATCTGTTGGTCAGATTTTATTGGTTTAATTTTATGCCTGGAATTTTAATCGAAATTAGAGTCGAGAAAGTTATTTTGAATGCTTTTGATCAGTGAACTAAGTAAGAGGAGGGGAAAGAAAATCGCGCGGTGAGAAACTTCATGACTTACGAAGTGAAGGCAAACTTGTCACAAGGCACTTCATGAAAACATGTGGTGGATATAACCAAACTCATTCGTCTCCTCGGTACTAGACGGTGATGTGTTGCCAGTTCCACTGTTCGGCTACTTTACCTTCAGGGAATGCGCTTCCTGTACCCGTAGGAGGATGGATGGGCCCCAGAGCCATCTGGACGATATAAAGAAGAGAACAGTTTCTTTTAATGTCCGGTATCGGGTCATATTTCGTAGGTCGTTCAGCGGGTATCCTGTTCGCTATACCAACTGTGCTATCCGGGCTCAGTCCATAATATGTATTTTGAACCCTTTCTGGGTCAACAGGAGTAGAAATGAAACCTGGATCAACTAAATAACTTATATTAACAAAATAATCCATACGTAACAAATAACAGATGAATTTCCCTGTAGATACATTTTGTCTTATACACTTAACCTTTTAAAGCCTAGCGGTAACTTTACATACCACCAGGTTTAACATTAAGAATTTCTACGTGGTGCCCACATTGCGTTTATGTGTTTTGTACGGATCTCAGAACAAACAGCAACTTTTACCTGACACGTCATCAAATTATTGTTTTTTTAGACTGAGGTGGAGACTGTTTACTGCGCGGTACGCCCTGAGTCTTTATATTAGACAGAATGCGTTTCGTCTTTAAAGGGTTAATATACGGAAATATAACACCCTGTGCTTATGCCCTCAGTAGTGTTATATTGCTAAACTCCCCACACTCAGGCTTTCTCTCGTTCGTCATACGCAAAATGAAGTACACACCCCCTGAGACGCAAGTTTGTGATAATGGTCTTCATCTATTTTCCTGCACATTCAGCACTCTGTGGCCTCCATAAAATAACGGGTCTGTAAGTAACTTGGTTATCTTGAAACCTTCAGCACAGCTGTTTGTCCTTCTCTTTCAGGTTTAGGTCTTTAGAGACCATAAAATGTAATTAAAGTATAGTCAACAGGCAGCAGCAATATTGCTATCAAGGTCTGTTCTTAAAGTGATGGGCAGGGGAATCAAAAAGTAATCAAATGCACATCACGGGTCTGAGAAGCCTCAAATAACATGGAGTGATTTCGCAGGGATGCTCGTAAAGGCAAGGTAATGTGTTTTGTATCTCTCCAGATAGTGGTGACGTGCACAAATTATCCGCGTCGACCTCACCTCAACCTCGATAAGAACTGCGCAGCAGCGTTTATATAAAAAACATACAGCTGTTTTTCAGTGTTCATATTCTTGGAGAAAATACGCTTGCTAGCTGTAAATATAAAAGTAAGACCACCCTGTACCATACTAAAAGTTGTGGAATTGGTTGGTATGTTATCGATTTTGACTATCGAGAAAGTTTCCACGGGTCGTGACATGTGACACGGTCATTATCAGGCACAGATTTGGCGCGCAGTTTACGCTCCGTCGGAGTAATGTTGCGGATGGCGGGGAATTAACACTTTGTATGCCGTTTGTATTTAAAGAAGCCCATGTTAATACGCCTTATAGTTAACACGTAATTTATGTTGAAGGGGAATGAACGGTGAGCTTTGGGTGCCACTGATGATGGCATACGTTTCTGTCGCTGGTTTTGCTACGTATCAAATAGGCCTAAATCCTGACCAGGACTTTCAGCGATGCGGGTCGTGTGTGGTATACGGAGGGTTGAAAGATAAATCCCTTAGGTGAATTCCAGTGGCATGATGTTTAAACACATGTTCATTGGAATCTTTCCATCGCCGTAGAAGTTACGAGGGTTGGAGTGGGGAGGCACTTCCACGTGGACATTTACCCTACGCAAATCTTTCCATATAAAATAAGAAAAGGTTGCTCATGGGAGCTTGCAATAGTGGACTGTAGTAAATAAGTCAGGGGGGAACACAGGCCTGCATGTTAGATGTTAGAACATACGAGTAAAGCAGCAAATCCTTAGATTTGTGTAATCGTCAGTAAACTTTTATTGGTCTGTTGCAACATTTATGCATCCTGCAGAGTCACATAGACCACTGGTATAAGATAGCTGTCCCATAACTGTATTCAGTTTCATGTCTTTCTTGACATACCATGAAACCGCCGACAGCGATGAGGAGCTATTGGGCCAAAATAAAATTGTAATATTTCGTTACTCGCCACCCAGGTTGCGTATCGCATAGACGCGTCCACATAAGGAGTATAGCTGCCAGTATGTGGAATAACGTAGCAAACATTCAGCTTCTGGTTTGTGTATCAAATGGATATATTACGAAACGTCCTTTGGCATGACATCAGCAACAATAAATGGGGTTGGAATTTAGAACATCGGGATACTTAACAGTGCAGGTCGATTGAAAGGAGAATTGTCTAATTTATTAGCAGTGCAGTAGGTCAGATGGAAATTTGCCAGCGGATGCTTCTTTGTATCCGGTCAATTAAATGGGTGAAGATGAAATGGGGGAGGTGTTTAACATAAAACGGTGGAAATGAAAAGTGCGTACACAGGTTTGGTCGGGAAGCCTTAAGATTTACTGCATATTGCTCTTTCCAATAATAGGCGTGTATTTACATTAACTGAGCAAGTATAGTGTAGTATGCAGAATCTCACAGAACTACTGTTTCACTCCAGTTGAAGCCATCGCATGTGTGCTGGTTTGCACGTGCAGTTGCATTCGTTATTGACACAGCATTAACGATGCCTTGTGTGGGAATTCTGAGAGAGAACGTGCATTCTTGTTCAGGTGTGAAGGCAACAGTCTGCTACTGCAGGGGCAATAGGCCGCTATAAAGCAGACCGTTTCGTATATTGGCGAGTTGTCTTTGAGTTTCACTTAGAAAATTGAACTATTTGCTTCATTCCATGAAAAAGCAACATACGGACTCTTTGCAGTAATAGAGTCTGACGGCCTATCAGAATGCCACTTTACTGGAATTATTACAATTTTCTTCTTATTCTGTACACATTTATCCATGTTCTTGGTCTCCTTTCGTTCTCCTTCCTCTCCTAATCTCCCAACTCTATCTCTGTCATCCTTACTAGTATTTTTCTTGAGACTATTTCACTTTTTACCCTATTTTCTCCTCCCGTCTAGTACTGTCCTTAGCTCGTCTTCTGGGTCCTCTAAATGATCTTCCCTCTAGGGGTACACAAATGCCGGGCGACGCAAGTCCTTATGGTGGTGCCTAATATTTGTGGACCCTAAGTATTTAACTTGCTTCACATCACCCATTTGGTGCCTAGAATTTTGAGATGTTTTGTAGATCTTAGAAAAAACTTTGAGCACCCTCGCATCCCACAAGGATTTAGGTATGCGCATCTTGCCAAGCTGCTTGTCTAGCCTGTTCCATTTGCCTTGATTTCAAGAGTGTATTGTCTAATTTAGAGTATAATGAGAACGTGTTATAGAATTTGTGCTCCAATAAGCTTGTGTTAGTGCCTCATACCTTCGAAAATGACTGGGATGACAGTAGTTCTACGGGTGAACAAGCAGTACCTGAATGTATTCGTCCCTTTATTTCGCCTTGAACTTTATTTTACTTGGTTTTCATTGCTGCCGGCTATATAGGTATCATATTTCATGCCTAACAAAGAATATATTTCTAGTTCAAGTGCTCCCGGAAGCCTTTCGTATAGTGCTCTTGATTGAACAATTGCTTTGCCCGCATGCTGCGCATTTGTATTTATAAATTCGTATCGTAGCACTAGGCGAGCCACATGTTTATTTTGCAAGGCTTCATTCTGCCCCACTCTTTTGTCATTTTCGATAAATATTTGTTTTGTTTTGTGTTTATATGGTGACTTGGTAGCGTAAATTCAGTTTGTGGGACGTGGCAAAATGGTTAGCTTAAAGAATCAACTGATAACGTATTTCTTTACACTGGCAGACTTAATGTAACAAAGCAGAGATATAAAAGGAAAGATTTATATCATTGTTAAATGTTCATAGGCCAAGCCTCCTTTTTAGCTGTTTATTGGTTTATGCGTTCTACAAAAGAGAATAACCCAACACTAAAACACGATCGGTAGTGACGTAGATTTGGAATACTGTAACGGTTTACGCCCGATTGGCAGTTAAATGGTAAAAATAAAGTCTTCTTTGGCCTTCAGGCGTTTTAGGATGGAATGAACGTATTTCCACGTCAACGTGACGTGTCACCCACGCTACCCCACTCCTCACATTTCTACTGCAGTAAGTTACATATTCTTCCTTTTTGCCACCCAACCTTCATGTCAATAAAAAAGCTAATGAACGTCTCACTCTTATCTTCAGTAGGTCAGTCTCTGTTCAAATAGCCTTGTGTGTAAGTGTAATCAGTTTAAATTTGCTTTTGTGTGTCTTTTTTGCGAGTTGTGCCACATGAATCCCAGATCAGGTTCGTCTAGTTTTTCGCTTACATTTTCAGCCCAACTTCCAAATTTCATATTGCCTGCCATCCATGACAACCCCTGAAAGGTTTGTTACAGCCCATCTGCTTAATCCTGCACCAGTACTTCGCTGCAGAACGTATCTTATGCTTCTACATTCTTTACCCAACTTCAGGTCTGCGACTCCATTTTCAGCACATCTTGGTATCTGTAAAACTTTGTTGGAGAATGTCGCTTAGATCCAATCGAGTACCTGCCACCCCTCCATATTACCGCCACACAACAACAATCTTCATAGGCGTTCCTGCTGAACGATCTTTGAAATCTAGACCTTTATGTCCGCCGGTTTGAGTAAGTACTCAAACCGGCGGACATGAAGTTTTGTTACGTTTCTCCCTTACAGTAAACTTCTACCAGTACTCTCAAGGATGACACCTAGAGAGGACAGTTCGTTCACTGCTTCTGTTTTTTTTTACAGTACACGAAGCATGATTATTTTTTCTTCAGTTTTCTTCTGAAGAACCATTATCTTATTGCATGATATAAGGTCGCCATTAATTTCCAGTATTAAACGAATTCTCTATGAAGTGGATCACTATCGTTCACGCATGTACAGTACATGTCGGCTAGAACTTTCTGGCAGGTCTGCCATATATACAATGCTTCCACAGCCAACGCCTCGCCAACGGAATTGTATTTTAAAGTGATCGCTGACATGAAGTTAATGTTATTTTTATAACGTGGGACATAGGGAAGCATAAATGAATAAAGCAGGCCGATGTGTGGCTGAGATATCAGTACTGTGACAGAAATGTGTTCAAGTTGTGGAAGAAGTGTTGTTTAACCTTTTAAAGCCTAGCGGTAACTTTACATACGACCAGGTTTAACATTAAAAAATTCTACGTGGTGCCCACATTGCGTTTATGTGTTTTGTACGGATCTCAGAACAAACAGCAACTTTTGCCTTATAAAACATTAAGAGACTGGTTTTCATAACCGAAGTGGAGAGTGTTTACAGCGCGGTACGCACTGAGTCCTTATATAAAACAGATACGTTTCGTCTTTAAAGGGTTAATATTGGTACGGGACAACAAAGGCGTGTGCTTTGTAGTGCATTTGTGCAAGGTCACAAAATTAATTTCGGATGCACATGCATGATGCTGTCTTATCTTAGAGTTGCGAAGTACAAGCTAAGCCGGTGTTTCCAAGCCTTTCTTCCACGCAGAAACACCTGAAACAACTAATTGCATCCCGAGGAGCGCAGTTCAGTTACTGCTAAATTATTGTCAAGTGAATTAATTGTAAAGAGACGTTGTGTCTTGGCTTACATTGTTAGAAAGAATTTAAGCATCTTCCCTATCTTTCGAGGAATATTTGGAATTTTTTGCGGTATTAAAAAATTTCTTTGTATTTACTCCACCATTTCCACCGGAAGCCTGGCGGGGAAATACTGAGATAAACCATGATCGGAACAACGTTTCGGAACCACGACTGAACTTATCCAAGCAATTCTTATTTAAAAAATCTGTTGCGACGTCCATGGAAACACATGGAACTTCTGTGCCAACAATGCCACTTGTAGTAGCGCGCATGAAAGCGATCGCCTTTTATTATAAGGACCACGTGAAAACTATAAGAATTCTGGGCGAAATTGCGATTTCGGCCTTAAAAGAAGTGGCCAACAGTTACTACTGCTCTGATGTTGACAGTTCAGTGTCTGAAACGGTGGTTATGTTGCGCATGGGAAGACATGTACCTTTTCAATTGTAAGTGTACTATCAGTTGTTGCGAACCGTGACCGTTCTTCCTGACTTCCAGTTTTGGAACTGTGAGCCACTCTTATCTTTACCACATTGCGTGGTATGCATGTCAATAGTTTAAACCTCGGAAAAGATGTTTGGTGTATGATTTTCAGACATAAGCGTACTAGGCAAGAGGTGGACTGTTATTTTTGGTTGGGGATCGGGTGGTCCTATTTGTAATCAACCGCGGACCGGCGAACATCAAGAGGAGGCAAGAGGTGGACTGTTATTTTTGGTTGGGGATCGGGTGGTCCTATTTGCAATCAACCGCGGACCGGCGAACATCAAGAGGAAAACTCTGTAGTTAAAAAAAAATCGTAAAATCTGCCAGTCTGGTTTGAAGGCATGTGGAAATAGTGGGCCGAGGACTTTTTAGGCGCGTTCGCGTGGAACAACTGTGCTGCCGCTGAACGGATTGTCATGAAATGCGATATTTGAGTGTCTTTCGAAAATCTGTTGAGAAATTTCAAGTTTCGTTAAAATCCCACAAGAATAGCAGTTGCTTCACGCGATGACCAACGTACATTTATGGTGATATCCCACTTAATTCTTCTTAGAATGAGAAATGTGTCATAGAACATATATAGATTTTTACGTTTGTCATCCCGTTGTGTTAGATACAATAATGAGGGAAATAAATAGTTTGACGACGGCAGTTTATTTCCATAGGTAAATTTGTGGGGAAAATCAAAACACACGTTTTGTGTTGAATAACTTTTTTTTTTTTTTTTACCGAAATCGTGGTGTCTCCTTCGTGCGCAGTTCAGCGGCTCTGACTGAAATATCAGACTGTCTCGTCAAATGAGACGTATATTTTTGCTCGCTGTTAATGATGATGAGTGGGAACAAGGCCTCTCCTATTAGACGCTGGAGTAGTGTACTCGGCTGTAAAAAAGGTGTTGCTTATTTGTAATATGAGTAATAAAAGGTGTTAATATCGTCCCGTTTCTGTTATTTTGTATAGCTAATGAGAAGATCAGTGTAACAGAACGGTTCAGCTAGCAGTGCGGATCTGTAAACAGTATAACCTACAGTTCAGCGAAAAGCGGCGCACGGATACCTGCATTAACCTGGATTTAGGGAGAAACAAGAAGGCGTGCTTGTGACGCGTGTTGTCTTTCAAATGTTTCAGATTGTGTGGTGAGGCTAGAAATAGCTCTAAATTCGTAGAATGTTTATACCGTTTAATGATCCGTTACTGTACGTAATTTGCAGAGGTAAGCTTAGTTTCCGAGTACATTAAATTTGTTAAGTAGAACCTCATCCTTTTACATAGTGGCGTCTACTAACATTAGGAGGGGGCACGCGGTTGCGCAGTTGGTTGATGCACTGCGCTACAAGCCGGAAGGCCGTGGGTTGAATTCCCGATGGTGATATTGGAATTTTTCGTTGACGTAATCATTCCGGCCGCACTGTGGCCCTGGGGTCGACTCAGCCTGTAACACAAATGAGTAACAGGAATATTTCTTGGGAGTAAAGGCGGCCGGTGCGTATGGCTGACAACCTTACCACCTTCATGTGCCGATTGTCTTGAAATGTGGTAGCCTCAACCTCCTGAAACCCTAAGGGCCTGTCCAGGCCTGTAATGGGATAGCTTTACCTGTTTACTAACATTAGGAACTGTTCGTCCAAAACGTATATACGTGTGTTCGGAACAAACGACACAACAGCCTTTCCGTTTTCGATAATGCGTACGACTTAAGATGGTTTTGACTAAATCGTCTAAGCTTATAAGAATGACAGGCTTTAACACTAGCCGTTTTCGTTCTTTATTTTTATTTCGGAACCGGGGTAGCTCAGTCAGAACAGTGGCCAGGCCACGGGCTAGACAACCGAGAAATTGGAGTTCGATTCACGGCAGGAATAAAGACGCTCCCTACTTAAGCAGTAGTTACATTCTGAAATATTGGGCGCAAGTGACACTTTGCGAAAACCAGACTTGAAGATACATGTGGTCAATTACATATGTATGTAGAAGGGAGCCCGGTTTAAATCGAAACTCCATTACGCCGAAACCTGATCGGCTGCAGCATGACCTCCCCGCTGCCTCTTTTATCGCCCAACAGTAATCTTCTGACACTTTCTTCTCATTGCGCTTTCATTCCCGCAAGAAAAAATTTGGTACGATATTTAAAAAGTTACTGTTTCATTTTTTTTACGTATTTTGAACTTGTGTTAAGTTTATATGAAATTGCGTTAAGCAGGGAAGTGTCTGTATAGTAATAGATTTTTCTGTGCTCCAAGTTGTTGAGACAGGCCCTAAACTTTTGCTTCCAGATTCTTAATCAAAATATTAGAGTCATTTTAGGGAGTTGGTTTCCGGTTATATTACCATAACGTTCCTGGCCTGTGATGTCACTTGCGTAAGGTAGGTCGAGTGATTTGCAGTCAAGCATAAAGCTAGATATAAATGTAGCAAGACGGTCGCACTGTTATTCTCCTGTTACAAAATATATTGTCGTAAAGGTTACGTATCTTCCGAAGATACGCGACGGTACAAATTTTAGTATCCTAAGCTAGCAGTCAAGCTGTTTGGTCCCACCTTGAAGTACAAAACCTCTGCTGTATTGATATTAAAAATGTCTTCTAGTAGCGTGACATTCGTACCGAATTTCATGACAATCTCTTAGTACAAAAACACTGATCACCAACAAATGCACAAAGAGAGTTTTATCATCAATCGTAACACACTCCTACATGTTTCGACCCTGCTGGGTCATCTTCAGGGAGAACTTTTTTGTTATCGTTACACAAAGGTTGCACTTTATAATTGAGTGAGAATGTGCTGTTGACTGTGTACTGCGTTGTTTTTGGAGGCGTGAATTCTCTGCGGTCCCGGCCTGACAGCAGACCGGGACCGCAGAGAGGTTTCGACCTAGCACATGTGTTAAAAGATCCGCATTTTCGAGTTGTTCAGTTGGTATCAATAATGTTAATGTTCGTACAGTGGGCAGATAAACAGTTGCAATAAACACAGAGAGCTTATTAACAGAACTCCGTTCAGAGTCTGACAAAGAATTGTAAATTTCAAATTAGAAGCTCCTCATTTCACACATGCGTACGTATTATGCATATTTCTTCTCTTTTTCAACTCTAACCGATTAGAAACTTCGGCGTTTCCCAGTACGGTGTTTATCCTGGAACAGTGGGTTGTGTGTAGATATTTTACAGGACTCTGGGGGGAGGTGGCTCATTCTAAGGCCTATGTCTACGTGTGAGAATAGAAGGCAAAAAATGCTGTTAAACAACCATGATCCGAACGGTATTCTGCATTTTACCTGTTAATCTGATCGATCTGTTCACTGTTGTAAAAGTTGTCAAATTACTCAGTATGCCATATTTTTCTTTGCATTGCTGATTGGTTTATCGAGCAGGTTGCTGTAATTGTAACGCTGTGTGCTTGCAGTTCGGGTAGCACCAGGTTTGGATTGTCGGTGTTGCCACCGAACATCCTGAGGTTTTCCGTTGTTTCCCCTATTATGTGCAGGCATATGCAGTATTGTATATTCAGATATGTCACAGTTTCTTCCTTCCATATTCTTACCCACTCACAATTTATCATCATATTCTCTTATTCTTTGACGTGCCGTTAATAGCCAGCAAATCATTCGGTCAATCAGAAATTCCTGTTGTTTGACGGTTAGTGGTGCGCCTGAGCTTACTGCAACTATTGCTGTTCGTCAGTGTATTAGGTTGCATACATAGACGGAACCAGGCGTGCAGGTTTTGTGGATTAACCCTTTAAAGACGAAGCATATTTGTTTTATATAAGGACCCAGTGCGTACCGCGCTGTACACACTCTCCACTTCGGTTATAAAAACCAATCTCTTAATGTTTTATAAGGCAAAAGTTGCTGTTTGTTCTGAGATCCGTACAAAACACATAAACGCAATGTGGGCACCACGTAGAATTTTTTAACGTTAAACGTGGTCGTATGTAAAGTTACCGCTAGGCTTTAAAAGGTTAATGTGCGCGAAACTACAGTCTAACGAAATGTAAAGCAGAGATTTAGGCCTGAGGCGTGACAAACTTATTGATCAAGACGTTCGAAGAACTGAAGACGCCTGCTTTCCCCTTATGTTTTCATTCCTTTATGCTAATAAATGTTAATTGCTTCCATTTTGTAGACACAACTTAGGACATTCGCAGCTCACCATGTCCTTTTTTACGGACTGGGAAATATGCTTCATCTGTTTCCATCAGTTGGTTGAAAAGTTATTAAGGGGCAGTCACGCCGACGTGAAACAAAAATTCATGTCTAGTTCGCTCTGCTACACAGGATGCATAGCATTTAGAAATACTGTTCTTATAGATCGAATCTGTCCATTACTGTAGACCCTCGAATTAATGGACATCTTATGTACAGATTTTAGAAATAACAAACGAAATCTGTTAGTTCCGAAACTTTCGTCCGCAATAGGAATGTGTGAAATTAGCAGTCTTTACTATTAATTAACGAATCGGCCGCTACGTGGCGGACACGGACGCGCGCGATCAATCTGTGCTGACACTCGCGTGGAAGTGGCAGTGTGTTGCTCTTTTCATAACCTGGATTGTGGGTTTGTTATATTTATCTGAAATTTATTAAACTCCAATTAACGATGGCTTCCAGACAGTGTGATAGCCTTAACAGGACAGTTGTGTACACTATCACGTGTATGTATTAGTGTTATATATACATTACTGTATTACGGTTTTGGCGACCTTTTAGACCATATGTGTGTATATATATGTATGTGTACATATATATATATACACATATACATATATATATACACACATACATACAAGTATACATAATTCGGAAGCACCGGACAATCGGCATTATCGGACCACCCACTCCGTTGATTCGAGGGTCAGCAGCCCATGAAGGAACTTATCCCATCACAATTTAATACATGTTTTTAAAGTTGTTTGTGGTTTCTATCAGTAACACGCGAGAAAACATACCCGTAGCATAAATATTAAGGCGTGTTCCTTCCTCTGCATGTCGCAGTAACACCGCGACAGTCGATGAGCATTTCCGATTCATTTCGACAGATATGCGTTTTTTTTGGTACACGGGATTGAGATGGTGCACATTGTAGTTCCATTTTCATCACTTGCATGTGGGTCCAAATCATGATGGGAACTGATTATATTCTATCAGGGACATGTTACCATGGACACATTATAACAAATGAAGTTCTTGTAGGCGCGTTTGTTGAGTTCGAAGAGCCACTCTTAGCTGCATCTTTTCTGCGCGTCTCTCCGTGCGTCCGCATGGAACAGCCTGTCTACCGCTGGAAGGATTTTCTCGAGATTTTATGTGGAGGGAGGGGGGTCACTAAATCTGTCGACAAAATTCAAATTTGACTAAAATCGGACACAAATAGTAGTCACTTTAAATGAAGACCAGCATGTATTTGTGACTACTTTGGTTATTGGCGTTGCCGTGGTTGCCGTCGGTTCTGTAGTAATTGATAACAGCAGGGGTTGACATTAAATCTTTGCTATTGTTTTGTGTAATTTGTATAATGCCTAATTAAGGAGAAAACGTGCAGTTATAATATTTAATAACCTTGATGTCCAGGAATATGAAATTTGTATATGGATAAATTATGAATACCTACAAAGGGTGTAAGAAATGTTGTTTTTAATTAGGCCGTTACAAAATTCATCGAGGGGGTAAGATTTGAGGTTATGTATGACCCGTGAATTTAACAAAATCGGAGTAGGTATATATATGTATATAATTTCTGCAATGGAATATGATAATATACCCTAATAATAATAATAATAATAATCTGTGATATGTTCCCAATTGTGAACAATAACAAAATGTGTGACCAAAATGGATTAAATGTTATAACCGTCATCTCGGGTCCACGATGGAGACTTTCGAACGCGGCACCTTTTTCTGTCATACGTACATCTTGTGTCTTGTTTTAAAGATAAACCAGCATAGAGAGGGTTTTTAATGCGTCAGTAGAGTGAAACCTGTGAGAGACATTCTGCTTGTGTTTCACAGAATTATCCACGAGAGCGGTTTCACGCCGGAGGACTTCAAGCAGTACAGGCCTGTTGTATACAGCAACACTATCCAGTCCTTGGTGGCCATTCTAAGGGCCATGCCTAATCTTGGTATCAGCTTCGGCAACAATGAGAGAGAGGTAAGTTGCAACACTGTGTATGCACTGATCGTTCTGTCCTGTTATTTTCTGGTGGCGACTGATTTGTGTGAGGGAGATGTACGTAATTTATTTACATTACATAGATCCATTGTAGCATAAGCTTGTATAATATGTCACATTTAATTGTTTAAAGCCAGAGTTAAAAACAGCGGACATGTTTACGATGTTGCCAAGTCGCTAGAACTCAATCTGCTCAGGGGTGTGGGAGTTTTGACTGGTATTGCAGCCCTATAAGTCTGGTTCTGTCATCGTGACACGCTGTCACTCGCCCCTGGTCATATTTGACTCCTGCTGTAATTGTATCGCTGCGAACGTTATAGAAATATTCCTGCATTGCGTATTATGCTTACCCAACACATTTATTGATAATCGGGGTTTGTGTCGTGACGGAATGGTTCCATGTGGTTTGACATCTGCACACGAATTATAATACTGTATTTGAAGTTCATGGTCCCGTCATGAGTAAATAATGCCTACAGCATGAGACGCAGAGAAAAGCGGTTCTCAGCAGGTCAGCGCTGCGGCAGCCACTAACAAAACTTCATCTTTCGAGGGTAATCTTCTGGGCGTAGGTCTTTAACTGGCCGCAGATCGTAACAATATGAGGGGTTTCTACTGTTGATCCGTCACACGACCGAATGCCATGCTGGCCTCAGAACGTTCAGCAATATCAGCAGTGACTCTGTCTTCCTTATGTGGTGTCCGAAATGTCTTCTGTCTTCCTTAGGTGGTGTCCGAAATGTCTTCTGTCTTCCTTAGGTGGTGTCCGCAATGTGTTCTCTCTTCCTCGCTCTGTTGTCGCAACGCAAATGTCCCTCTTTCTGCAAGGCGTCGGTCAGTGCTTTTTCTTCCTGGAATTGTGCCGAGTGAGATCTTTTACCATTTATTCACTGCGTCAAATAGACGTAGTTCGTAGTGTCGTGAATGTCCCGTACATGCAAGTAGGCCTGATTATCAGGACTGCATGTTTAGGAGGTAGGAAGTATCGTAGATACTGAATGCAAGCAACGCAATAAACGTGACAATACAGTAGGCTGTACAATACATGCGAGCGCTAAGGACCCGAGAACTGGCTGTTTCTTAAAAATGTAGGTTATTGATAGAGTGATGATATTTTTGTGTCGTAACCAGGGCTGTGGAGTCGGTACACAAACGCTCTGACTCCGACTCCTCGATTTTTAAAACTTTCGACTCCGACTCCGAATCCTCGGTTTTCAAAACTTCCGACTCCGACTCCGAATCCTCGGTTTTCAAAACTTCCGACTCCGACTCCTCGATTTTTAAAACTTCCGACTCCGACTCCGAATCCTCGGTTTTCAAAACTTCCGACTCCGACTCCTCGATTTTTAAAACTTTCGACTCCGACTCCGAATCCTCGGTTTTCAAAACTTCCGAGTCCAACTCCTCGATTTTTAAAACCTCCGACTCCGACTCCTTCATAAAAGCTCAATATGCATTAATAACGGTAAACCTATAAGACATTTCGTCGCCACCACGTGAATCATCAGGCTACTTTTTAGACTTATAACCTATATTTAAGTATAAGTCTAATGATTACTGTAGCTATCAGGGCTCTGGATTTGGAGTATCTAGTCAAGATTTTAGACTGAGGTGGGAGTCGGAGTCGGTACATTTTTACCTACTCCGACTCCACCTAAAATTCCTTCCGACTCCGACTCCGACTCCACAGCCCTGGTCTTAACATCGCTGCGGCCATATTTTGCCAAACCCTGTTGTAGAGGGACCCAGAAAGGTTTCCTTCTGAATACGCTTAAGGAACTTAACCTGCGAGTCCCTTCAAGTGTTTGCTAAACACGATCTAACCTGTTGACAAATGCAACAAGTGTACCTGAAAAAAATCACCAATTAATTGCAATAGCAGGTTTACATTTGCAAAATAAAAATTGTATATGTTCTCAGTATTTAATTAATTTTCTGAACGAAGCACCTGAAAATTTTTAGATGTCTCATCCCGTTGCGCTTCTTGCAATATCAATAGTGAACTTCCTCAGTCAAACACAACTGTTCGCTTTATTAATGTTAAACTTGAAACTTATGACGATTACACGTTACATTTCAAGGAATTATAGACTAGGTGATAGGTGTATGGTATTGTGTGCGGTTGGGTGATTTTATGAAACAGGTGAGGGGGAAAAGGGAACAAAGAAAGAAGGAAAGCGTGTGTAAGACGAGAGATGTCATACATAAGCACAGAAAAGGTGTAACTGATTAAACGTATCTACTAGTGATTATCTATGTGCAGTTCCAACATGCGGCGTTGTTTATACTGAGTGTATCTTTTGTCGCTAATCGAGCACGGCATTCGGCACGGGATGTCGCGGCAATGTGTAATAATGAGAGACAGATTTAACTGGCTTGGGATCCTGTGAGGTGGGAAGCTTTCATGTTAAACCTTCCTGTTTTGTTGCTGATTTTTAATTAAACTTTAATTGTGCTTGTACAGAGCACTAACTTTTAAATAAAGAAGTAAAGTATTTATGCCGCAGTTCTGAGAAAACATTAAAGCAGGTTTTACTCCAAATAAAAGAAGTCTGGTTTCTGTCTTAATTGCTGCAACCAATAAGGCAAGTAGAGAATGTGCATTGTTGGCCTAGATACGGCTTGTCGTTCCACGTCTATGCAGAAATTATTGAAAGAACAGAATATGCCATCGCCAGAGCCCTGTAGAATTAACCCTTTAAAGACGAAGCGTATCTGTTTTATATAAGGACTTAATGCGTACCGCGCTGTAAACACTCCACTACGGTTATAAAAACCAATCTCTTAATGTTTTGTAAGGCAAAAGTTGCTGTTTGTTCTGAGATCCGTACAAAACACATAAACGCAATGTGGGCACTACATAGAATTTTTTAATTTTAAACCTGGTCGTATGTAAAGTTGCCGCTAGGCTTTAAAAGGTTAATAGAATGCTTGCTCATGCGTGAGTCATTGTTTGGGAAGTCCATTCTTCCACTTGCCAACAGAGCTGGAGAATCGTTATTGTATTCGCTCCTCCAGTACTCTTCTGGTTTGTCCTGGTTATGAAACAATAGTCTTCCGCTTCGTTTCCCTTTTAGGATTCCAACAGTCTTTAACGAAACTGCACTGCGATAAGGTATAGGTTCTAAAACATTAGGTTTTTTATTTTGAAGTATTTGGAAGTAAAAATTTAAGCCCCTGTATCATGAAGGTGGGGGGGGGGAGTGGAGATGTAGCTCCACAGATTATTAACCTCGGTGTTTCTCGTAGGTGAGTGGTAAACGCCATAGACCGGTCTTTGGATAGGCGGGGAGAATATTTTCACTGAATGAAGTACTCTACATGTGGGTTTATTTTTATTATTAAATGTATTGTCCTTAGCATTCTGCAGATTCTTGATTGTAAACGTTTAACCGAACGGTAAGGAACAGCTGCGACAGTCTGTGTTCAAATCCGTTTCTACGCGTTTAGTAATAAATCATAATAACAGCGACATCTTCTTCAGTACCCTTTTTTGTTTTGTCATCACCCTGTGCTGGTATTTCTTGTGTAGGTTGCTGTTGTCTTAGACTTTTTGGTACACCTTTACATATTCCGCTTTTCGATAGTAGCCGTTCTTAATCTTACGTGTTGTGAAGTTTTCATGGCAAATAAATTCAATAGAATCGTCGTAGCCTGAAGGCCGCGTCAGGTTGTTCAAGGAAATCAGAGACCGGGTCGTTTCCGTCGTTACGATTCTGACGCGACTCAGTACCCAGCTTTCGCAAATTATATGAGGGCATTATTTTATCTGACAAATGTTTTTGTCAGTTCTTGTCGCCTTTTCGTATTAACGTTGACCATTCAGCCGACCTACTGCACGCGCGGCGGAATAGCAGCAGGAGGCGACAGACAGTATTAGTCAGATAAAATAAAGAGGCAACGCAATCCCTGTACAGGCCTGGACAGGACCTGAGGACTCCAGGAGGTTGAGCCTCCCAGATTCCAAGCCATGAAGGCGGTAAGGTTGTCAGCCCTGCTCACCGACCGCCTTTACCCCCAGGAAATATCCCTGCTATTCATTTCTGTTAGATGCTGAGTCGGCCCCAGGGCCATAGTGCGCCCGGAAGGATTATGTCAATGAAAAATGCCTATGTCACTATCAGGAATCGAACCCGCGACCTTCCGGCTCGTAGCGCCACCGTGTACCCCCCGTCAGATGAAATAGTGACCCTTATAACTGCACGTGGACAGGACTCCTACGAGGCATTTTATTGAATTTTTACTCTTAATTATGTTTATTTGCCACTTTTGCTCTTTGTTGCTCACGCCCGAAACGTCCATCTCGGAAGTCTTCCGTGAGCTGTCGCTTGTGTAAAAAAAATTTGTACAAATTAAATCATGGCGAAACACATGGTAAACAGAATTTGCTCTATATATGTATGTATGTATGTATGTATGTATGTATGTATATGTATGTATGTATGTATGTATGTATGTATGTATATGTACAGGCACTCGCACACTTTAACACGTTATTTGATGTGTTATCACATCGAATTGTATGCTTTATCAGTGTGTGCGTGTAAAAAAGCTGAGAGGAGAGGCGGCCGGCCTAACGCGCTGGGTATCCTGATGTTGTACTGAACTTTCAATCGATCAGATACGTTATAAGTACAGATACAAACAGGGGTGTACCTAGGGTGGGGACAGTGGTGCAGCCGGCGGGCAGCAGAGGCCAAGGCGTGGCAAAATGAATATCTGAGTGGGGAGAAAATTATTTTCTGCGCTGAACAGGTTTTGAATTATTGAGACAAATAAAAGGAAATTCAATAAATAAGTGTGATTTTTTTAAATTTTAATTTAAGGGCCGTGCCATGGCTCAGGCGGTTAGACGCTGGCCTCCCACCGCGGGGTTCGATCCCGGGTCAGTCCATGTGGGATTTGTGGTGGACAGAGTGGCACCGGGACAGGTTTTTCTCCGAGTACTTCGGTTTTCCCCTGTAAATTTCATTCCACCGGTGCTCCATAACTGGAAGCAGGACAAAAAATAATCATCATCTTCATCATAGGGTTGCACAAGAAGCCTTAGGGCTGCGGTGCGTCCGTAGCGTCTGCTGCGGTGCCCTTCCCCACTAAAAAAATATTTTTTTAAGTATGTCAGAGGTTGTCATTGTGTTTGCTCGCCTCGCGTGTCAAAAAAAAGCCCTAGCAACGCCATTGTATACAAATTTTGGTATGTGAATAACACGTAGTTGGATAGAAGGGTACAATTTTGTGTTGAAAGTGTACGGCATAATACGGACACATGTCACCAGAGGGCGCGTATTGCCTGTGCGTACCGGCGCACATTGCACGTTAGGGTCACTGCTGTAACTTACGCGAGTGTACGTTTGCTTTGCGCATCTGGTGTCTGTTTACACAGTGATGTTATCTGAGGGGAGTGAGACGAAGTGCTGCGTTATTTAGAGCACCTACCATCATGCTTTTGAAGTTAGCGAGGCACGGTACTAAAAATAATTGTTATTTTCTGTTATCACAATACTGTGCCATGACGTAACCTCACAGCTGTGCTGGGAAGCGGAGAATGATGCCAGAAGTACCGAATATCGTGCTCGTAGTTGTTCTTCACGGGCATTTCACTCATTTTATGAGGCAGCTTCTTAAAATATGCGGCCTCCAATTCGTTATTCACATTCGACCTTCCATCCGGTTGTACACAGGTTGTGCAGTTGAAAAAGCGTTAAGTGACACGTCATCACGTGAATTGAATGAAGGCACAGACAGCTTTTTACTATGTGATTTGGGGTTTTCACACCGACGTGGATGAAGATTGGAGTTTTACGGCGTAGGACGCCGTGTTGGTTGGTAGTTAGTTACCGACGTGGCACTTCAGAGGAGCATGCTGCGTCCATTTGTAACATAGCCGTGGGCTTCAGCTGTATAGTAACATGTGTGTGTGTGTGTGTGTGTGTGTCATTGCATTACGCTTATGCGTGACACTGTTTTCTGTATTAAATATTTACGACATTTTGTCCTGCTTTTGAGTGGCGTTTTATTTACGTATGGTTGCGGTAGCACCGAAAAGTTGTAGAAGTGCCCCTAGTGCCTTTTCGTGCCTATTCGATCGTCTGCCCGCGTGTATAAATTAAAGAACCGCTAAACAAGTTTTCATGAAATTTCGTATTGTCTAGTTTTACAACAGTTAGTCCACTTCGAACAAACTTAGTTAAAATCGGACAACCATAACAGGCACTTTGCGTAAAGACCGACATACTTACCCGCTACCAGCTCGGTCCCATCTCCCTAAGTATTTACTGGAGTGAAAATTGTTTTCAACAAAAGTCCTGGAGGAAAATGAAACACATCTTACATCCAGTAGAGTTATGTAGAAGTGTTGCTGTTCTCGGCATCATTGAGACGGACAGTTAATGCTGTTGACATGTCAGCAGGGCGAAGGCTCCCGTGCCCGTATTAACGGCCTGGATCATCGCCCTTTGAATACTGATCATGCTGTTCTGTCAGGGTATTTAGAACAAGGTCGTACCTGGTTGTGTTCTCGCATTGAACCAAGTCGCAAGTGGGTCGTACTCTAACATTTCCACACTGCACACGCCGAGTTCGGCGGTAACTCCTCCGGCGTGTATTCAAGAGGCGCCAGATTCGAATCTTGCTTAGGATCTTGACAGAAGTATTTCGTTACTCTCGTCTGTCCTTCTAACGAGTTGTTGGGATAGTACAAATATTCCCCAACTTACGCGATTTGAAGTTGTACAGATTTAGACTTAGCAATTTTTAAGAATGGTAAAAAAATTAAATAATATTTTCGAAACGCGCGCAGAATTTTTCCTTGTGTTAATGAAAGTGCAATGAGATGAAGGTGGCGGAAGAATACTGTTGGGCGATAACACAGGCGGTGGGGCGGTCATGCTGCGGTCAGTTTCCAGTTTGTTGGAATGTGGATTTTAACTGGACTCCATTGTATGTACTGCAACGGGCCGCATCCGTGGACCATTCCAGCTCGCAGTAGTTGTGCTGTGGTCTGTGATAGGTCAGCAGACCGTACTTGCAGGTGGCCCTCGCCCGACACTTAACTGTAAACTGGAAAAGCGCTGAGACGACACGTACTTTGGGATAAACATGTGCATGATGCGGCATTGACTTAGCTGTATAGGTGTATGACCTGCTTCCCTTGTGACATATCCTGCAGATGTTGTTAGGAGATTGTTACCACTTAAGGATTCTTTGAAAAAAACCGCAAAAGGCATGAACACTAGCTACTGATGTGGCAACCACTCTATGAGCCCCGGATACAAGGGAACGGGGGGAGGGGGGGTTGATGGACCTCCGCCCACTGGAATTTTCAGTCGGCTGGTAGACATCCGCGTGTAAGTTGTTTGTCCTCCCTACGTTGGTGCGCAGTGGAGTTAACAACAGAATTTGAGTGGTTCCCGCGATTTCGATGAGGAGTGACGGGTCACGAGCACCGTACCACTTTCCGAATTAAAGCTCTTCATAAAATATTGTAAAGACGTTTGTATGTTGTGTCATGATAAACCGCTTTCTTCCGTATCAAAAACTTTACCCAATGCGAGTGACCGCATTTAGACCGAAACTGTCAGTGGAAGACACGTGTGGTTTTTTAAAAACAACGATCATTCGATTGTCGTTGATCAGCCCCGGACCACGGAGCGCTGGGATCGACTTTGGACTCCGGCGAGGAAAACTTGCCCTCTTCAACTCCAGAGATCTGGCGCAGCTGAGCCGAGGCAAGGGTGTCCGGTTCAGTAAATGTACAATTGATTATATGTGTACTGAGTTCCAACGGGCGCAAAATGTGGCTTGCGCCGGGCCTTCCAGAATGTAACTAGTGCGTACGCCAGGGAGTGTCCGTGATTGGTCCCCAGCCGCTTCCTTCTGCAGTCTTTCCAATTCGTTATTCATTTTTAACAATCGTTCCGACGCTGTGTGATCAGTGATCAGACTTGCAGCGTCGTTAAGCAAACCAAAAACTACAAAGCCTTATCACTCCCACTTGTAGGTTGTCTTGTAGTAGCCTTGAATAACAATACATAATAACGCATGTTCTAGGGAATCCGAACTTGCATTTCAAAAACTTAATAACACAAACAAACGCACATAGTAAACACATATACAGCGTGTATTAGAAACCCCTACATATGTTCCAACAAACCCTTGTCATCATCAGGGGTTTCAAGCAAAGGTGTACAAGAACTAAGCATCCATTTGTATGTTGGAAATATCACACATTAGAAATTCAAAACATACATTATTTTGTTACTAAGTTTATGACAAGATGCACGGCCTGTATAATATAAAATTTGTATTTCAAAATCTGGAATTTATTTATAGTATGAATGTATGTATTATCATAGTTACAGGAACACAGTGCGATGGAATTGGTTAAGAGGTCATATTGCCAGTAACACTTGGACGTCGCATTTTTCCAGATTTGTTACCTGTTAAACGGACAGTGCACAGTGGTACGGCACAAGGGTCACACAGAATTGTGTCGCGTCTTATTTATTTCTACGATGCACCGTTCTTTAGAAGATTGACGTGTTCTGATGATTCATTTGAAAAAGAGTAATGTTGGATCGACATGAACCAAAATTCATTTCAGCCGGCAGCGTTTTGTTTATCCACAAGTACCAGATTTAATCGAAATTCGTCGACTTACTGCCTAATTTAACTGAAGACAGACAAATATCCGCGATATCCGACTTGTGCATTCCAGTTATTCACTTTTTGCAAAGCATGTAAACAGATGTAAAGTATCACGAGAGTTTGACTTAGAGGTGTGCTAGTCTTGTTAGTAGGTAGCCAGTAAGTTGTTGTGGTATAACCGGAAATTTCAGCATGTCAGCAAACCCTTTACTCTGATCTTTTCCGTTGTTTGCCATTTCACATTTTCCCTTGTGTATGCCTTCTAGATGCGCCACCCCTTTTTAGTCTTTGAGTTATGTCCTGAACAGTGTTAGGGCGAGTACAAATCATTGTGTTCCTCATGATGTAAATATTTCCCTTTAGTGCTAATTTACGCTTGCAGCCACGTGTCTACTCAACATTTGGTGTAATGGGACTACAGAGTTGACAGTGATACGATAGGAAGTGTCACGTTTGGTGAACATATAAGCTCCCTGCCAGCGCAGTAACAATGAGCATTGATAAGGCAGGTGCTTATTTGGAACCTGTCAGAACAGTGCTATGCGCTGTACATCACGGTGGAGCGTGTTTCGACTCCCAGAGTAAGGTCTCACCATTGAAGCCCTGTAGTAAGGACTCCTCTGTACCTCGAGAGATCATGCTATTTGCGAATGTAACACAGGATCTAATTTAACCTTTTAAAGCCTAGCGGTAACTTTACGTACCACCAGGTTTAAGATTAAAAAATTTTACATGGTTGTCACATTGCGTTTATGTGTTTTGTACGGATATCAGAACAAACAGCAGCTTTTGCCTTATAAAACATTAAGAGATTGGTTTTTATAACCGAAGTGGAGAGTGTTTACAGCGCGGTACGCACTGAGTCCTTATATAAAACAGATACGCTTCGTCTTTAAAGGGTTAATATATATTAACCAGTGTTTCCTCTAAGCTGCGCGGGTGCGCAGCCGCGCATTCGTCAGATGGCATAAAAAGTTGCAGCTCAGAGCAGTAGCACGTCCACGTAGCTGTAACAAAACTGGAGGGAACGTTGATATTAACCCTTCTTAAGCAACACGAGACTAGTAAGAACGTTCACTGGTAAAACGTCTGTGCTTGTGAGTAGTGCAAGCAGCGTTAAAATAGACCCGTACTGCATTTATGGCAATAGTGTTGCAATGTGTAGCGGCATAAAGATGGCACTGAACCTGTGGGGTGGGTACGGTATATCAAGTTCAGCGCAGGACCATGTATATAATTATGTTCAGTTATTATAACTGTGGGTTTAACAGGAGCATGTACGGAGTTCTGACGTCATCCCGATGTCAGTAAAAATAAAACCTTTTCCCATCACGTTTACGGAAGCTGCGAAATTGAAGTTTATATTATTTGCTTTTGTTTGTGGTTTGGTTGATGACGCTGTCATTATTTCCGACTATACAGCTGCGAATGATAGGATTATTAATGATTTAGAAAGCATTTGGAAGTAATAGGTCGTGTCCTAATTTGAGGTACTATGCCAGTGTTAACCTCGAGGGCTTTGAGGAAACACACGAAATAGCCCACTCGGACTAGCTGACCTGCAGCTTTGAACCGTGGATCTGTCGAATACGAAGCAGGAGAGCTGACCACTCGGCGAAGATGGGTGAAAAGAAAATGCACAGCCGACCTTTTAGTCATAGTAGGTTTGAGTATGTTTAGCTCGTGGGCTGTTTGACACACAAAATGCGTGTATAAGCTTTAACGTAGAGCACCCAGTTAAAACGTGTAAGTTATGGGTGAAATGTCTTTTGTTTTCATGTATTATTTTGAGCTAGTGTAAAGCCAACTGAAATTTAATGGATAAGTTGGACAATTTTCGTTTCCAGCTGCAGTTTCCACCAGCAGCCCTTCCACTGAAGGACGCTTACAAGTTACTACCATCGCGGGGTACTTGGAAACCACAGTTTATGTCAGGGGTCGTCAACCCGCGGCCCTCCGAATCTTTTTGTGCGGCCCCCAAACAAATTTTGAATTTTGATTTTAAAAAGTTTAATTCAAATAAATAAATGTTACATAAAATTCATTCTGAAATATTTTAAATGTTGTACTAAAATTTTAAACGTATTTTTTTTTGTTTTTTATGTATGAAATGTCGGTTAATATCGTAGCAAATACTGCAAGACTATAGCAGGAAATGTTCACAGGGCAGTTAGTAATCTGATATAAACAAGTTAGTCAAAAATAAACAGTGCCAAATTTCTCACTAAAGATGAACTTTTTTTTATGCATGTACAATTGTTTAGACATGACAGTTGACAGTGTTAAGAGTAAAACTTACACGTTTAGATTCTGAATATGTATCATTTTTGTAACTGAACCTGAACCCCTCTGAGTTGACATAGCTTCTGCATTATTTTTCTAGAAATATTCTTGTGGGAATAAGTAAACAATAATAACAATAAATAAAAAACCATAAATAAATAAAATATCAAAACTGTCCTATGTACATTTACGTAGGGAAATATTACTGGGCATGTCCTGCAATAAAATGCAAACTTTAGTTTGTAAAACATGAATGCGGCCCGCGAATCTTTCTGCCATTAAAATGTGGCCCCAGAGCAAGTAGAATTTGAAGACCCCTGGTTTATGTGAATATTTGTGCCACTCGTGTGCACTTGGGAATTTCTTGAAAGACAGAGTGATAGAGCAAGCAATGCTAGCTTCTGGTACCCTCCATCGTCAAACGTTGAAACTGTGATAGCAGCAGGTGCACACTTACCGCTTATTTCCATTTATTACTGCCACCTTGTTATTACACATGTAACTATTAGCAACTGTGCTGCATTTAATGACAGCATGGCTAAGCTTAGCCCTGTAATAAGAAGGGAAATATGGATGCCGAAATTACGAAGGACGTTTGGATGTAAATGTAGTTACTATTTATCGTCGAATGCGAATTAATTCATACAGAGCTGGAAGATTTTCTTCAAAACTTTCGCTTAGAAGTTGTCAAATAGGCCAGTTAATTAAACCATGTCAAAGTGTTTTGACCTGAAGCCTACATCCCCGAAGCTAGTGTATCGATACATTATGGGTCAGAGCATTTCAGATTTAGTACAGTCCAGATAGGCTAACCGATTTGGGCCCTGAGTGTATGCGTATTACGACAGCTTTGTCCGTTTTTGTTTGCTGTTTAACGATGCCGTCAGGTGGCTAACATAACAATAGCCTCAGAACAACCGTATCATTAATATTTATGGTTACCGGTGTATGCCTTCTGTTAATTTTAAGCTCTTTAGGGCTGCGTAACACGTTGTATATGCATCACTTGAAATTCCTCTGAGAGTTCTTTTATGGCTGCCACAGTATCGCAGAATATACAGGGTGAAAAGCCGATCCTGGTGGCCACGCGGTCTAAGGCGTGAGTCTGCGGCCGCTCGCTTGCTGCGATTGCGGGTTCGAATACCGCCGAGGGCATGGATGTCTGTCTCTTGTGAGTGTTGTGTGTTGTCAGGTAGAGGTCTCTGCGTGGGGCTGATCACTCGTACAGAGGATTCCTACCGAGGGTGGTGTGTTGCATTGAGTGTGATCGTGAAGCGTCGATAATGAGGAGGCCCTGACCCACGAAAGGATGTCGCGTCATTGCAAAAAAGTACAGGGTGAAACTAATTCCCGCACAAGCTCTCCATGTTGTGATCCCTTGTTTAACCCTTTAAAGACGAAACGTAATCTGCTTTATATAAAGACTTTGCGGACCGCGCAGTAAACACTTTCAACCTCGGTTATAAAAAAACGAATGAGTTGCTGATCTTTACGGCAAAAGTTGCAGTTTGTTCCGAGATATGTACAAAATACATAAACGCGATTTGAGCGCTATGGAGAATTATTGAATGTTGAACCTGGTGGTACATAAAGTTACCGCTAGGCTTTAAAAGGTTAAAAAAGAAAAATTCGAAAACATGCAACGTGTGTCCTGAGACGTTCACTTTTCGACGTACACGTTGCCGTAAAACAGAGCAACAGACTTCTTAGCAGTGTTATTTGTCACGACGATAAAGTGCGGTCGTATGTTCAAAACACAGTGCACATTGATCGAATGATCATGGAGTACACAGACTGCGAAGACTAGACATGCCGTTCACCCCACATTGCCTCTCATAGTCGACCTGGTACTCATGAACCGGAAGACGTGCTTCGTTGACCTGATCATTGTCATCCAATCGGTGATGCAGCAGCGTCTTCGTGAAACGTGAAGTGTTACACCTAGGGCACTTGTGAATGCATACCTTGCCTATGTTTCTTATAGTATCATAATGTTTTGCGTCCACTGAAACCGACAGCAATTAAATCTTTTGAACGCGCCATATTTCGGAAGTCGCTTGTTGAGCCAATTTTTCTTTCCTCTTATTTTTTTCCCATGGCGCAACAGCCCCTAGCGGGCCAGGGCCTCCTCATTATCGAGGCTTCACAATCACACTCGGGCATACCACGCCCGGTAGGACTTCTCTGGACATGTGATCAGTCCGACGCAGAGACCTGTACCTGACAACACACAGCACATACAGGAAACAGACATCCATGCCCCTGGTCGGATTCGAACCCGCAATCCCAGCAAGCGAATGGCCGCAGAGTGGTCGGCCACCGGGATCGGTTATCGAGCGAATACTGCAGGGAATTATCATCGGCCTGAACGTCAGTCTTCTGGTTTGTCGCTTCCATTGTGTGCAGCCATTTTCAGTTGGAACCTGCAAGCGCACAAGTCACTTTCTTCACAACAGGTGTCAGTGGTAAGGAAGGAGGTGATGGAGGAAAAACCCATGACACTCGGGTGTAGTCACGTCATGTAAAAACCTCAAGTTGCAAGAAATATGCACAAATTTAAATGCTTAGGAAATGGGAATATGCCACAACACGGTTGTGATATTTATCGACTCTTTTGTGGAGAAGGGCTCCGCGGCAGAAGCTACGGACGCACCGTAGACTTGAGGCTTATTGTGGGCAACCCTGTGATAAAGATGGAGAGAAAGATGACCAGGTTTTCTTTCTTTCTTTCTTTCTTTCTTCCTTTCTTTCTTTCTTTCTTTCATTCTTTCTTTCTTTCTTTCATTCTTTCTTTCTTTTCGTTTTTCCAAGTAATGGAGCACCGGTGGAATAAAATTGACAGGGGAAAACCGAAGTACTCGGGGAAAGACCTGTCCCAGTGCCACTTTGTCCACCACGAATCCCACATGGACCGTCTCGGGATCAAACCCGGGCCTCCGCAGTGGGAGGCTGGCAACTAACCGCCTGAGCCATGGCACGGCCTTTTTCGACCGTTAGTCCGGGGCGTGTTGCACGGATATTGTGAGCACCGTCGTTGCAGGTAAACACCCTGTCTCCAATTCAATCACTTGCCTGTGTTTATAAAAGATTTGAGTTGTGATCAATAACCCTGCAGTAACTGACTTGCCTAGGGACAGTTTATTGTATTGATTAGGCCAAGGCGGGCGACCTGATGGCGGCGCAGTAACAGCAGGCACACAAGCGCACCACTGCACGTCTTTTGCAGCGGGGTTCAGGACCCCCTAAACAGGAGTAGACTGAGATCTGTGCTGTTTCGGGATTTTACACAGCGTAGAATGTTAGTTTCTTACCGACGTTTCGGGACAACCTATCGGTCCCATCTTCAAGGGTCACGAGGCAGGGCATGAACACAAGGGATAGGTAATAGATACTGAAAACTTTTAGTTTAAAACTGTCAAAGGAAGATTTCGAAGACATGGTTGTAGAACGAAGGGTGATATTAACCTTTTAAAGCCTATCGGTAACTTTACGTACCACCAGGTTTAACATTAAAAAATTCTACGTGGTGCCCACATTACGTTTATGTGTTTTGTACGGATCTCGGAACAAACAGCAACTTTTGGCTTATAAAACATTAAGAGACTGGTTTTTATAACCGAAATGGAGAGTGTTTACAACGCGGTACGCACTGAGTCCTTATATAAAACAGATACGGTCCGTCTTTAAAGGGTTAAATTAGACAAGTAATGTTGAAGGTGTGGCCGCAGTTCAGATGAATGCATTAACAACTTTTTGTGAGCCTTCCGTGCCCGTTAAAGGTAGGGAATTTCATCGCCAGCTGAAGGATTGTCAGTGTTTTCAGAAATGCCTTGCACTGCGGAGTGAGTAGCTACTTACGGACAGCTGCGATGCCGACAAAGTTAGTTTCCAAGAGCATGTGTCTGTCTGTCTGTCTGTCTGTCTGCGTATAAACGTTCTTGAACCTTATGGTGCACACGTGGTATCGGGTCTGCCACACCATGCTTCCAGTGGAGCGTAGTGGTGCAGACCCGGAGCCTGTCTTTGCATAACAAAATTGTCTTCTACGTAACGTGGCTCATTGAACGGTGCCATTTCAACTGTAGCCGTGCGTGTTACGTAGAGTCGAAGAGAGATTAGAGGAAGCGGTGAGGTAAAACATCTTTTGTAAGAATATTCCGCGATATTTTTAAGGCACTGTCATTGCCTTTGCTGGACTGGGCTGACTATCAAGAGAAACCTCCGGTCGGGATTCGATCTTTTAACTTTCTAAAGGAGATGTCTTTGTGCATTCACAATTCAGTCTTTTTGGTGATAATCCGATATGCAGCATTGACCTACCTGCTCTAATCTTCTTGAACTACTTGACCTTTGAAGATGTGGCTGATATGTTAACTTTTATCTTTATATTTTCGTCACTTGCTGTTACTTTATTCAATATGTGTTCTTCAGTCATTCTTAGCTGACTGCATTCCTTAACGTTGGCTCCGTCCACCTGACCTTCACCCTGCTTCAACCCCATTGGCTGTCATCACGCTTACTGCTTACAAATCACCGCACGCACATTCCCACATAGAATCTACGTAACGGCTTGCCGACTTGGGACTCTTGAACCTTGAATATGGGACCGATACGTTGCCCCGAAACTTCGATAAACAATTACCATGCAACGCCGCGTTACATCCCAAAAGAGCGCAGGTATGACTGATATGTTGTCCCGAAACGTCGGTAACCAAGTGTCAACCTACACCGTGCAACATCTCAGAAGATCATAGACCTCTACTGTAATATGCACACGCAGCTTCCGTTGACACACGATTGCTGTGACATGAACATAAACTGCTGGCATTAAATTCTAAGCCACCCAGTCTTCATGTGCTGTATTGTGTGGTCTGTCGCATCATTAGAATCAAGAAGTCTCGGCGCGTGTCACGAGAACGGACTTCAACGACTTAATTTCATCTTGTACAGTACCAGCCACCGGGAGCCGTCTGTCTCCGGTCGCCATGCGTGTCCATCTGTAAAGAGCGGCAGTGCCGCGCTGCTCAGAGGGAGTGGGGTCTGAACAATTCTCTTGAGCCTACAATTATACGCGAAGGACTGAATCCGCAGCCTTATGCTGGAGGTACAACTCCTATCTTTCTTAATCTTCGACGCCAGATGGAGTTGTTTACTGTCCTGGCGACCCCCTTCTTTTGTGGAAATAGTACCCATTAAGCACTGTCTGGAATAAATACCGCTCTAGAGATGATGTAAATACTGCTGCAATTTTCATCCCCCTCCTCCCCCTCCCCCTCCCCCTCCTCATCATCATCACCATCATCATCTCTAATTTCACGTTCATTCCGCTCTGCCACTCTCTCCATCTTTTTCTGCTTCCAGTTTTTCTTCATCTTGAGCTCACCGTTCTTCTGGGGTATGGTGCTGCATCATGGGTAATTGGTTCCCGACGTTTCAAGACAATGTGGTTGGTCTTATCGTTGAAGAATCGAGATTTTTCTTTCGTCTGCGGCATTTCTATCCTTAAGATGAGACCACTATGTCGTCTCGAAACGTCGGAAGTCAGTTACCCACCGAGACAGTGTTACACAGCAGAAGAACCTCAGCTACACTGCTGCAAAGGTCTGAAAACTGTCTTATCTTTGTTTTTTCGGTTTCGTTTCTTTCTGCACTCCTTTGCCCATCTTCTTCATTGCCCTGACCCGCACAAGTTTTGTTCTGGATCTAAGAAGGTTAATGGATGGAACAGATTAAAGAGGTCGTTACGGTGCAGACGTTTAAATTGACATGAAGACGCTAACAGAACATGTATATTAAGCAGTTCCGAATGGAACGTACAGTCTGTTTAAGAAAAATGAAACGCTTACAGTTTTGTAATTTTGAAACCCGAAGTGATGTGAGTGTGGCCGAACTAAGGGGCGGCCCAGCCAGGCAGTTGCCCGGGGCGCCAACTTGCAAGGGGCTCGAAAACATCACTGGAGTAATCGGAAACGTGGTGCCAGTAAACTCAGGTTTCCACACGCGAAACAATTTCATCGATATTTATCGGCAGTTTGGGCACGCGCCCTCAAAAATTTCGCGAGCCCTGTCCTAGGCCGAAAAAGTTCAAAGAATATTGGTTTGAAGGGGCGCCAAATGTTTAGCCTGTCTGGGGCGCCCACAGGTCTCGGGCCTACCCTGGATATGAGCTTACAGCTGGCGTCATAATTCCCAATAATTCGTAATTGTATGAAGATTGCGGATTTTTGGGATAGGTAGGTACCATCCTTTCGCAGGACTTTGCTGTCTCCTTGGTCAGAATAGTCCACACTTCTTGTACATGGCATTAAAGCGAAGGTTACCCTAACCTTATTTTCGATCCGTACTGGAGTCCATGCCGAGGCGAAGGCGATCCGCTGTTGAAACTCGGGCATTTTTGAGATCGCACTTGTGATGCCAAGTCTGCAAAATGGCCCTTCTTTGGGTGAACATCGTAATTTGTATATTGTGTCTGCAAGCGGCATATTTTAAGGAACAAAAATGTGTGTGGAATATGTTTGTGCAGATAAAATTGTTTGTCTACATCCACGTTTGACTGCGGAATCACATTTGAACTTGGCACGTGTACGTAATGGAACTAGTACTGTCAGAGCGAAATTAAAAAATAATCCAGTGAATAATATCTGGTTTTCATAGTACGCTGATTATTTAATAGTTGTGAGACTGAATTAATAATATTTTTATGGCGCAACAGCCCGTATTGGGCCAGGGCCCCCCCTGACGAGGTTTCAAGATCACACTGAGACACGATACTCGGTAGGAATCCTTTCAACACACAACACTCACAAGAGATAGACTTCCATGCCTTCGGCGGGATTGGAACCCGCAATCCCAGCAAGCCAACGGCCGCAGACCCACGCCTTAGAGCGCGCGACCACTGGGATCGGCTGCGAATAATAATAATAATAATAATAACTTATCATTATTATTATTATTATTATTATTTTACTGAGCGGCTGATAAAAGTATTTTGTGATGGTCTTAGAAACGAAAGACGCTGTTGGAATGCTGCAGTGAAACTCGATTCGTAAATGCATCAGGCGCTTCTGGACGAAGTACGTGACGATAAGCTGACTGAGGTACTCCTTACCGCCAACCGCTCGGATCACATCTGTTCATGTCTCTGATTTCTTCGTGGGAAGTTACAAACAAGCGATTCTCCCTGGGTGGCGTGGTCCATCCGTCATATTTCTTGGCGTTCGCCATGACGGTAAGCTGTCATAAGAGTCCCACTTGGCGATGGGTTCGCGTTAATTGCAGTCACTGGATGTTGCTTAAAGGTTATCTAGCAGTTCTTGGCGTGGTGGGAGGAGTGTGTGGAGAGACTCGATTGCGACGCTTCGTCTTTAATGTGTCCTGCTAGTTCAAAGACAGACTATCGCAGCGTCATTTATGTCGCCACAGGGACGTCCGAAACGTCTTGTCAGTGGTGCATGTCCTACCAGTCATCACGTAAATCCACGGAGCCTCCACTTCCCTTACGGAGACCTAATCGTTGTAGCTTTAATCTTACGGTAAGACATTCCCTTATTGAGTGCAGTAAATAAATGCGGCCTCCCCAGGGGCTCACAGTTACTGTGAGTACGGGAAGTGGCGCTCCCGAGGCCCCGAGCTACGCAGTGCCTGCGGTTACAGCTAGGCTGCCCTGCCTCCGGGAGTCATACATACGGAGAGCTGGTACTCCAGGCTGGGGGTTGGGCGAGAGATTGACTACCTCTCCTCGTAAAACATGTCTTGGGACCTGCAGAAAATAGAGGAAGGCGAGACCTCAATTTTGGGCTGTTGCTCCGTAGTAGTAGGAGGAGGATAATAAGGACGAGAAGAAGGAGAATAAGGAGGAGGAGGAGGAGGAGAAGAAGAAGAAGAAGAAGAAGAAGAAGAAGAAGAAGAAGAAGAAGAAGAAGAAGAAGAAGAAGAAGAAGAAGAAATGGGGCAGTAGCCCGGCAATCAAAACTATTTTGAGACAGTACTTGTAATGTCCTAAATTTGCAACATTTTTCGGCTTTTAAGTTCAAGCCGTCATCAGGCTGTGTATCTGAAAGTGTTTGTGACGCTGCGGCGCAGTTTGCGTCGCAGCCACATCACTTCTTTCTGTGCTGTATTTTACCCAACCTACCAGTTAAACATCAGAGCTATTCGACCAAAGGTTATACGCCTTCTTCGCCTTTTTCAGAGTTTCCACATAGGTCTGCTACAGATTCCTAATAGACAGTTGCCTATAGGTGTATTATACGTCCGAAAGTGCAGCCTTCCCATAGTCGAATACGCGCGAGGTCTGGCTTCTGCCCGCTCGTATCGCCGGTACTTTGCAGAACCCCTTCTGAGTATGCAGACTGTACGGCTGTGTAATGCTGACGGGTCGCTGGTGAAAGAATGGATTGTTTGACCGTTCGTTTATGAAGACAAGGTGTTTTACTGCTCTCTGCATAGTCACTCGTGTAATAGGTGTATACGGCCGAGCTCTATGCCATCTGTCGATCACATCAATCGGAGGCAACTTCGGGTGCGGGACCTACCTTTACCCCAGCAGTTCTTAACTTGGGGTCCACGGACCTCTTGGGGGTCCATGGACAGATTTCAGGGGGTCCGTGAACTTGGGTAGGAAAAAAATTACAACTTTATTTTAACGAACCTCTAACTGAAATTTAGCTTTTCATTCAATAATGAATGTAGACGACAAAGTAATTTATGTTCTCTAGACTCCAAAAATGTTTGTTAACTTCAATAAATCTCACTGTCTCTATTTTATGCATTTAAGTACATTTTTCTGAGAAGGGTTCCGTAGGTTTCACCAGACCCTCAAAGGGGCCCATGGCACAAAAACGTTAAGAACCAGTATGTTTCTTTTCTTCAGGGTTCCGCAGCATAACCCTGCCACATGTTTCGCCCGTCGCATCGTCTTTTATTTGATCACCCGAATTATAGGTGGCAGCAACACCAAAACAGGAATAGTAAGAATGCAACCAGCGTCACACCAAAAGTCATAGCCTATATAATAAACAAACAATGCAGTAGATATTTTTACTGTTATCATGTTATCAAGCCTGCATGTTGGTCAACAAGGCCATTTGCGAGTCAGCTACACCAGCAGACAGGATTCCGAAAACATAAAATCTCTCTTGAAATAGCGGGACACGCAGGCTCTTAGCCAAGGGGGTGCAAGTGGGTGCACTCAGTAGAAATTTGCAAAATATCGGAGACAAACGTGTTGATCAGAAGTGAGCGCCGTGGAAACGATGTAACAAAGCCGATCCGTTAAAAAAAACACATAATGACTTAATGTTCCTAATCTGGACAGGCCCTTAGGGTTCCAGGAGGTTGAGGCTCCTAGATGTTTAGACAGTCTGCACATGAAGGTGGTACGGTTGTGGGCCCTACGCACCGGCCGCCTTCCCCCCCCCCCCCCCCCCGCCGGCCCCCATGAAATATTCCTGGTACTCAGTTCTCTTAGAGACTGACTCAACCCCAGGGCCATAGTGCGGCCGGAAGGATTATGTCAATGAAATTTCCAGAGACACCACCGGGAATCGAGCCCGCGACCTTCCAGTGCCTAAACCAACTGCGCCACCGAATGCCCCCGTTCATAATTTGTACTCTTCACATAATGATATGAGGGTGATTAAATGGCAGAGAATGAGAGAGACTGGGCGTGTCACATGTGTGGGAGAAAACCCCATAACGTTTATCCCCATAACTGAATCCCGAGAGGGACACACACACACACATCCGCTGTGTCACCGCCTGAATTTTTTAATATAAATAATTACATACGCAGATACGTTGGTATAAGTTTAAAATGTCCGCCGTCATGTGTGAGTGTTGGGGTTTGATGGAGATTGGATTTCGAAAGCGTTCCCATGGTAACCGTGCATTATCTGAGTTGACGTCAGAACCTGTGTTGTTCCCCTCTTCGTCGTCATTTGGCGTCTTGTAACTCCCACTCCAATATCTCGTATTGAAATACCTGATAGATGAGCCTGCAATGCGAGCTTGCTGCTTTTGACGACTAAAGAGGGCGAAGGGGCAGAGGTAATGGCGGCCTTCTGCATATCGCATCTTCTCTTCGATGTTTGTCTAATTCTTGTCTTTTCCTTTTCTTCCATTCTCGCTTCGTCTGTCTTCCTGTGTTTCAATTCAGTGGTAAGTCGAATTACGAATATAAAATCACCGAATTGCTTTCCCCGAAATGCATAGTACTGATGATGCTGTTTATGGTAGCTGAATTGCCTTGTTAGTGCGCATTATCTCAGCAATTCGAGTTTTTTGTAGGGTTGAGAAAATACGGACAGAGGAGATTCGTCCTGCCTATGGCTATGTTCATACTGTATATTCAGAACTTTCGTCGCTTTTGATTTCTTCTGCTTAAAAAGAGAAAGTACTGTAATCGGAATAAATGGATTAGAACACCCCGAGACCTTTACATAAATGCGTGTTTCGGTATTTCTGGTACGCATGTTTACTGTTCCGAGTTACAGTACCTGCACCGGAAGAGGCAGCCTGGATATTGTGGTAAGTATAGTGACTACGCTAAAGGCTGGAAGATCGGGCTTTGAATCCCGGCAGCATCAAGAGATTTATCTCTGCTCTGAAGTGTCCAGACTCGCTCCGGAGCCCCACCCATCCTCCTATTCAGTGGGTACCAGGGGTTCTTTCCGGGCGTTAAAGTAGCCGGAGCATGCGACTAACCACTCGCCCCATCTAGTGTCGAGGGTAACAATAAGTGGCGGTATACGCCCACTCCCCCTATACGCCATCATGGCGTATATAGAGGCAACTTTACCGTAACGCTTATGTGACTGTCAACCATTGTTGCCATTGAAAAGCAGTCATTATTACGTGTTCTGAGTGTGTATTTAGCCTTAGTTATCCATTATGCAATGCGCATGCCCCGTACTGTATTACCATGTGGCCAGTCTGGTTCTACCACATTTTTCCACATTATCCCATGAAGGGCACGGTTTTCGGGACAGCGTTAGTGAACATAAAATGTGTATTTTGATTTTCTCTACAATTTTATCTGAAACATTTCTCATTCTAAGAAGAATTGAGCGAGATGTGATCAAAAATGTATATTGATCGTCGTGTAAAGTACCCGGTATTCTTGTCAGAATTTAATGGAACTTGAATTTTCTCGATAGATATTCGAAAAATACTCAAATATCAGATTTCATTAAATTCCGTCCAGTGGGAGTCGAGTTGTTCCGTGGGGACGGACGGTTAGACAGACAGACAGACACATGACGAAGCTAGTAGTCACTTTTTGCAATTTTGCGAATGCGCCTAAAAATTACGCTACAAAAAGAAAATAAAACAATGTAGAGAGGCAGACATTTGGTTCAGGCCACCTATAACTGAAAGCAAGGGCGATCGATCGTTAAAGAGAATATTGTGCAACTGAGGTCGGATCTCTCTGATAATTGGAGAGACTGCTTCACAGTTTGATGATAATAGTGACGTTTGCAATTATGAAGAATCTTTATGTAAATTAAGAAACTGATGTGACGGTAAAACTTTGCTGAAACATATGGCAGCATTCGAGTCTGGGAGCCCAGTGTTTGATCGGCCCACTCAGCCTTAACAGACGTAAATGATTAAACTTTCTTCAACTGCCTATAAACAGCCACGTCATTCTTCCCACGCTGTGTTGTGTGAAAGCTCCCGGAACTGAGAAAAAAATTATTTTCTGGCTCATTGCCCCTTTCTGGAGGGCATGTCTGAAATAGTTCGCGCCTGCCGATAAGTCTCGTCCACGTGCTCATGAGTGTTTATACACCGGTAGAAACATACTAGAAAAGCTGAAATCCGTGAGCACCTATCTGACTGACGCGGCTATTCTTAGCCGTACACCGTCTTCATCGAGTCGGTTAGTATTCTCCTTCTCTTTTCTCAAAGGTTCGGTAGTTTCGTCTGTTTTCATGCCAACACGCTACGTACCACATTTAACCCGATATTTCTATATATTTCTCAGTTATAATGGGAACAAGTAGGCATGATTTTACTCGTGAATGGGATTCAAAAAGCTGTTGCATGTCGCTTTTTAACCCTTTAAAGACGAAGATATCTGTTTTATATAAGGACTCAGTGCGTACCGCGCTGTAAACACTCTCCACTTAGGTTATAAAAACCAGTCTCTTAATGTTTTATAAGGCAAAAGTTGCTGTGTGTTCTGAGATCCGTACAAAACACATAAACGCAATGTGGGCACCACGTAGAATTTTTTAATGTTAAACCTGGTCGTATGTAAAGTTACCGCTAGGCTTTTGAAGGTTAATGGTTGGTTCTCCTTGGTGTTTTGAAGTCCCAGGTTCAGTTTACGGGTCTTAAACAGGCTGTCCGAACTGTACCACGTGGTTTTACTCGTTTTCGATTCCCTGCAGAGGCAACACACTTTCTTTTTTTTTTTTTTTTTCGAAATGCCCAGACTGGCCCTGGGGCTCAAGGAGCCCCCTTTTCAGTGGTTGCCGGGGGCTCTTTCCTGGAGAGCGAAAAGGCCGAGGCGTGAAGCTTACCACATACCTCCGTCTAGTGCAGAGGTTACGAATAAGCTGAACTATACCTCTGTTCCAACATACACCTTTCATGGCTTGCACAGGGACAGCTTCATCTTTACCATTGTCATTCGGTCGTGCACCAAACTTGATAGGGCGTGATGTCTACTTAGCTACTGAACCCGGGCGTATATTAGGATTAATTCCATGAAGTCCGTGGCATGAGTTCCGTGAACCCGGGCTGACATTACAGGGGTCAAGAGGGCGAAGTCGTATGCTTCTGCTTCAGCTTACGTTGCAGCTATAATCACGTGACTGATGTAGGGGGACCTACACTGCTGTGAATTTGAAGAGCTGTGGACAATCGTTACAATAAGAACTACTAAAGCTCATTTTGTCGCGTAATCTGTATTTGCCTGGGCAGTTTGTGAGGCTCGGACTGATTGGCATGGTGTAAAATGACAGGGACTTTATGGAAGTGACCTTACTAGTGTAGGCCATCCGCAGGTCCACCAACTTCATCAAAATATTGTTCTGCAGTTTCGGAGCCCAAACACGCAGACAAAAGGATGGACATGACCTTTCCGTTAGGCTCTGTCGTCATTTTGTGCATGTTCAGGAAGGGTGAAGGTGTGAGGATCTGGATGAAGACGGTATTAGACTGTCTCAAAGTAGTATACGGCCATTCACTTAACAGCTACTGCGGACAGTCACGTAGAACTTCGGTTATGACAGGTAACCAGGTCGTCATGAGAACTGCATACCTCCTGCATGCGACTTGAGGCAGCTATTCCAGTCTTATTTTCCTGTGGATTGCATTCCGTTCGGAACAGCAGGACTTGTTGCTTGCATAACGTTCTCGTATAGCCTTGTTGCAATCTGGTAAACCATCCGCAATTTAGATAGATGGAGCTTAGTTAGCTATAGAACTGGCGACTAAAGTTTCTCGTCATCTTCTTTCAGAGAAATTGTATAACGCTTGTTCGCAGTTAAAGTACACGAAGTCAGAATGTTACGAGAGCTAAATGCCAGCCTTTGTATGCCATAAGGCTTCGTGAGCGCGATGTGGCGTAGGCCTGTTTCTGTAAAAGAGTGGACAGTCATTTCAGTATGGCAGTGCGACGATAAATTTTGCCTCCAAATAGATAACATGCTCAACCAGGAGTAGGCCCGCGGCAGTCAGTAATTCTACCTGCTTTTCTTTCGTCAGGTTTTCCTCAAACATTGGCGGAGGTACAAAAAAGAAAACAGCGAGTGAGATGGCGGAAAACATTCTGTTAAATTTTAATTGTATTCCCTCTAAGTGCGCACCACTTCCTCGGATATCTTACCAGTATCGGTGACACAAAAAAATGGCATGCTAGTGCGAGACTGCTACTGCTTTAATTATATTTATTTATAATTCTGTACTGGGTCCATGTTTTAGTCTTTGTTCATGTATCTGGCTTTTTGGTGCTGACGTCGGTTTCATTTGTATCCTGCTAATGAAAACATTCGGGAAACGCTGGAGCTGACTAATGCTCTCGTGCCTCGGCTGTGATATAAAACGGGTACGTGTCGACTTGCAGTCGACACGTGTTACCGCTTAATCTAACCAGAACCACAAAAAGGAAGGGTTGTATCGGTTTTGATCAGAGGACATTCGGCAGATAAGATACGAGCTTCTCCGTTCATTATTCTGAGAATCGTACCTGGTGATAAAGTATTAATGTTAGGCATTTACGAAGTAAAAATTAACGCCTTATATGGAGAACGTGTCCGTCCGTCTGTGACCTTGTATCAGCGACTAAACCGTTTGTTGGATTTTCATGAAATTCGGTATGTCAGTCCTTTACAAAATGTTGTCAAGCAATCCTGAGATTCGTGCAAATCGGCGGTATTTTGCTTAGGGTGGAAATGAATTTTGCCCCATCCTTTCCATATTTCGTGACCGATCTGGACGAAATTAGGTATAAAATATGTGCACGTGGTTTCACTGAGGAATTATGAACATCGTGAATTCAGGTGTACTTCAGGGCGTAAATTAATTTGTACCTGTAATTTGAACATTTATTGACTGATTTGTGTGGAGGACAGTAAATAAGATGCACACTTAATGCCGTTAACCATCCTTGAGTTTTGTGAAAATCGGAGCAGTAAAAGCCGCAATTTAACTTAAGTGCGTAAATTAATTTCTACCCGTCACTTCCATATTAGTTGACCGATTTAGGTGGAGTTGGATACACTCGTAGAAGGTACAAAAGGGCTTGAATGAAATATTGCCCTGTTACCTACATTTTTTATCCCACTTGGGTGAAAGTTGGTGTAGAAGATCCACGTATGATGCGGTTGAACAGCTGTTGACTTCCTTGTTACAAGGAGTAGCCTAAGTAGTAAGGCGTCAGTAAGCTCTTCCCTGAACATGTTCTGCAGTGACAGTTCTCCAGCACGCCCCCTCCCCCCTCTTCAGCCAGTGAATAGGAAGCAACTGCCGCGACGTGTAGGCCCGGTGAGAGCAGGTTAAGCTTCCAATTTTCCCATTCATCCCTGCCCTCCGGATGTAGCCTATTAACATCGAGCACCAGGAAAAGAGTGTCAGGAGTGAAACCGGATAAGTTTACATAGCGGCTTGGGATAGCGGACATATATTTGGGAGGTAGCCATTTAGAATCTCGTCCAGGTTGGCGGCCAACCTGGCTGCGGTTTATTAATGTTGTATTGTCTGTAAGCGTATGCTTCAGATACTCCACGACGGTGTAATTTCCACATCGGTACGTACTCTGCGTTAATATCCATCTTACCTTCTCATTCGATGTACCCCGTGTAGATAAGACGGCGGCATAAATTCCTACGATTCGTCTATCTCCGTGCTTGAGTGTTCTACATATACGCGTCTGCGTATGGCAAACGGTTGGATCTTATTAAATGTAAATTTTATATTGCCATTACAGTAAACCTTTTTATGAAATCTTGTAAATCGACTTGTGGTTCTGTGGAGTAGGAATTATGCTGGCCCAAGGCGGACCAAAATGTAATTTCCCTTTCAATGTTAAACCCCCCGCATGCCAAATTTAAGCGAAACCCGTTACGTGCTTCAAGCTGTGAAACACGCGAACGGACATACATGCATATCCTTCACATTATGCTCTACTGTGTGTAAGCTTAATCCATGGAGCAGAGTCCGTCTTGATAAGCTGACAGTTCCTCAGATAATCACGAAATTCTTTGCATTTTATGGAACCCGAATGTTCATTACCACATTTACAACAGCACGCCACCTGTCGCTATCCTGAGCCAGAGCAGTCTAGTCCAAGCTCCTTCCTTCATCCTATTTCTTGAAGGTCCATTTTAATATTATCCTACCATCTACGCCCAAGTCTTCCAAGTGGTCTCGCTCCCTCGGGGTTTTCCACCAAAACCCTGTATTCACCTCACCTCTCCCCATGCATGCTACATGACCCGCACATATCATTCTTCTTGATTTCATCATTCGAATAGTGTTTGGTGAGAAGAACAGACTTTGAAGCCCCTCGTGACGTCATCTCCTCCGGTCTGCTGTTACCGCGTGCCTCTTAGGCTACACGGGACTGTACGAAAGAAGTATTTTGAAAATTTAACCCTTTGAAGGTAAAGTAAAGATTAAGTTCACACTATATCAGGCCACGAAGGCCCAGAGGGGAAATAGAGGTATCGCTGTGCTCTTTCTTTAACATCTACGCTAGATGTGTGTGGATGGCCAACGCCACGCCTCAGCCGCTTTACCACAGGGAAGGAAACAGTACCCATTACAGGAGACTGGGTGGGCCGCAAGGCCGGCCTGAACGTGTGCGGAAAATGTCACCCCCCACTGGGGTTCGATCCCCGGACCGTTGAACCCTTTGCAGACGGAAATTAATCTAAATGATATTTAAAGATTAATTTCATACCTCACAGCAGATTTTGACAGTGTCTAGCGTAAAACCATGCTCACAGTAGATTTTGACAGTGTCTAGTGTAAAACCATGCAACTAATGCTCTGTGGGGGAATAATCGCGTATATTTTGAGAATCATGCAAAGCCCATAAATACGCTATAGGAGCAAAAAGGCAGAGAAATTGTTACGTAAAAATAGGTGGTGCATGATGCAGTAGTAACCATTCAGCTTAAAGCAGGCGTGCGCAGATCCTGGTCTCCAGCTGGCCGTGGCGAGTAATTTTTCTGCGGTGGCGCCTAATGTTTGTGGGTCCTCCGTATGGTACTTTGTTCATGTCACACTTCTGGCGCCTGGAACTTTGAGGTTGGCTCCTAGATTTTTGAAAACTAGTGCACCACTGCTTTAAACGGTTAATGTCATGTGTTTGGATCGATGAGAAGAGCAGTTAACCGAGCGTCGTTCTCTTTGTTGGTTTCAGACGGACGCGAAAATGGTTTTCGACGTCATCCAGCGGATGGAGGACACGGAGCCGTTTTCCGAGGAACTCTTGGCTGCCATGAAGCGGTTGTGGGCCGATATCGGTGTTCAAGAATGTTTCGGTCGCTCCAACGAGTATCAGCTCAACGACTCCGCCAAATAGTGAGTAACATCCTACTTTGGTCTGTGCAGTAGGTAAGGAACACGGCCAAGAAATGCGGAAGTGAGGAGGTCGTTTTCCTTTTTCTTGTAGAATATTTACAGTCTTGAGGTTGTACTCCCTAGGTAAGCCGACCAGGCCCGCCATAGGTCTGTAGGTGTGGTTACCACCCCCAAAGGAAATTCTGTCTTCCTTTTTTAAGGGATATCATCCCACGGTGTTATTTATAACATAAATCCAGTCAAAATTCTTCCAAGCACAATTAAATTCCAGTTATTGTACAGAGCTACATGTTTCGACCTATTTCAGGTCATCCTCAGGTTCACAATTTGTGTTTAAAACATATTGAGGAAAGAAGACATATTCCTTCCTCGGTATGTTTTAAACACAAATTGTGAACCTGAGGATGACCTGAAATAGGTCGAAACATGTAGTTCTGTATAATAAATGGAATGTGGTTGTGTTGGGACGGCTTTGAATTGAGATCTCTGTCTTCCGTATAAGAATGTAACATATGGGAACTTGCCTTCCTAAAGTAATAGAGCAAGGGACGTCAGAAGAAGTGCCGCATTGTCCCCATACTCGTCCTTTTCCGCATAACAATATTATCTCTTCCCAGTTCTCCCAAAGTAATACTATCATGCTTCGCAGACTGGGAGTGGATCGCAGTCTGCCCCCTACATTCTGCCCTGTGTCGTATAATACAGTGTTTCTGTCTGCTGTCACTTTCCTTAACTAACACCATGGAGCAGAGGCCTTCTTGAGAAGCTAACAGTTTCTCAGCTAGTCAAGAAATTCCCCGCATTTTATGGAACCCGGAGGTTCATTACCGCATTCACAAGAGCCCGCCACCTGTCCCTGTACTTAGCCAGCTCAATCCAGTCCATGCCCCATCCCCACTTCTTGAAGATCCATTTTAATATTATCCTCCCATCTGCGCCTGGGTCTCCCAAGTGGTCGCCTTCCGTCAGGTCTCCCTACCAAAATCCAGTATGCGCCTCGATTTTCCCTCATACGTGCTACATGCCCCGCCCATCTCATTCTCGAGTTGATCACCCGAATAATATTTGGTGATGAGTACAGATCATTAAGCTCCTCGTTATGTAGTCTTCTCCACTCCCCTGTCGCTTCGTCCCACTTAGGCCCAAATATCCTCCTCAACACCCTATTCTCGAACACCCTCAGTCTTTGTTCCTCCCTCAGTGTCAGAGACCAAGTTTTACACCCATACAAAACGACAGGTAAAATTACAGTTCTGTATACCCTAATCTTTCTGTTTTTGGTTAGTAACGTGGACGACAAAAGATTCTGCACCGAGTGATAGCAAGCATTCCCTGACTTCAGTCTGCTCTTAATTTCTTCATGAATGGAGTTTCTATTCGTTAGGGTTGCCCCCAAATATTTGAATTCTTCCACCCTTTCAAAGGATTTATTATCTGTCTTTATGTTGTGATTTTGCCCTGCATTCTGATTTCGAGACATGACCATGTACTTAGTTTTCTCAGCATTTACTTCTAGACCAATCTCCTTACAAGCAATCACTAAATCTTCTGCGTTTTTCTCTATACTATGTATGCTTCCGCCCAGTATATTATCGTCAGCATAAACCAGAAGTTGATGTGTACCATTTAATTTCAAGCCCTCCTGGTTTGCCTGAACCCTCCTAACGGTATATTCTAAAGCAAAGTTGAAAATCAATGGCGACAGAGCATCTCCTTGTTTCAAACAATTCTTGACAGGAAACGTGTCAGACAGATGTTTGCCTACCCGAACTCTGCTATAGGTTTCACTTAGACACATTTTTATTAACTTTACTAGTTTCGTGCCTTTTCCCTTATCTATGCTCGAAAAACCCCTCAGGTTTCTGAACGCTCTTGCACCCCTTGTTGTTGTGACTACAGCAGATAAGGTAGTAGAGTTTAATTTACTTGAAAGCGTGAATTCGATTAAAGACTTCAGTTACTTTTATTGTGCCTTCTGTGGTAGTTACTTGGTTTTCTCTGTACCCACCGCAGATATTGAATACACTACAGTTACAGTGAAAGTGCATCGTTAAATAGCATAAGAATTAATGATTTATACGTGCCCAGTATAACGGAAAAATGTCACTTCAACACAAGTGTCTGTTTTCGTATGTTGTACTGTGATCACAAAAGCGAGTGCATTCAGAACGGAATTTTGGATTTGAAACAGTACGCGCCTGTCTATATGGCAGCCGTGTTGAGTTAAAATTCCTGTGCTAAGTAGTCTCTTCCTTTCGTGATGAAAGACACATGGTACAGCAGAATTGTCAGCCTTCTTTGCTTTGAAACACACACGGTTTCACAGCGCTGCTGATGTAGCCGATGTGAATTTCGAGGAACATTCTTCGCCTTTCCCCCTGCCGGCATAAAACAGCGCCAGGAAGTGTCGTTTAGTGTGTCATAAATAGGTCTTGTTTCTTTGGTAGGAGTGGGCAAATTTGCATAGTCGTAGGCCAGTTGAAGCTATTTTGAAGTTTTGACATACTTGACATCCTCGCGAGAATTCAGAAAATTGCCAAATAGCTGCTATCGGAGCCGGGATAGCTCAGTCCGTATAGTGACTCAGCTACGGGTTGAACGATCCGGAGCGAGAATGGCGACAGGGGCAGAAACGTCCAGACCCACTCTGGGGGCCACGCAGCATCCTATTCAGTGGGTATCTGGAGTAAAGCGGCCGGGGCGTGACGTTGAACACCCACTCACATATAAAGCCGATGGTGAGAATTGGTGGAGCTATGCCTCCACTGACCCTGTATGCGTTTGGGTCGTGTATAGGGACAGCTTTACCTTATTTCTACGTTTTGTGAAATGGCTGGCTGTCAGTTATTCCTGCTGAATGAGTATGTTTGTTAGTTATATCTGTAATCATAAAAATGACTGTGTCTTCGACTCGGATTGGAGTCCTTCTTTGTCCAGGAGGATTCCTGCAGAGAACCTTAAAATATGTCATTTTCGCCGCCTTCTAGATCCTTACTTACAATTCATTATCATCCTCTCTCAGTCATTGCTCTATAATATTAGCAGTTGGAATGAAGTTGCTGAATAAGGAAAAATTAATTAACGTATCTATTTAAACAAATAGCCGCTGCGTCAAGCGCTTGGTTATGACTTGCTTGACAATTTGCATGCTACGAAATACGCTAGGAAAGGAGATACATATATATATGGACTTGAAGTCGATATCGTGCGCCTTTAATGTATTTTGTATGTGAGATGCAAATAGCTCGCGGCTTGCCATTTCTGGCTGACTAGTACAGCTTTCGCGCGCTGCGTTTGTTGATTTTGAAATACGTAAATCGGACATTGTCCTACGAGTTTTCAGGTTTCTGCTGCGGTGTGCATGAGATATGCATTCTTCTGGCGTGCGATGCCGCGTCGCCGGGTGACTCATTCCCCTCCTGCTATCGAAAGTTCGGGAACCAATTACCCAGTGCCGCGGCGTCATATCCCATTAGAACGGACAACCCAGTTTTAATTTTAGTTGGCATCAGTGGAATGAAATAGCCCTGCTGTAAGGGTACGTCGAAATGGCAAATAGATTTTCCGAAAACGGGACCTTGTATACAGGATATTAGTACTGTACATAAAATAAAATGTGGAGCTCGTTGACACATGTGAAGCTATCCCATTACAGGCCTGGACAGGCCATAAGGGTTTCGGGCGGTTGAGGCTCCCAGAATGTCTAGACAATCGGCACATGGAGGTTTTAAGTTTGTCAGCCCTACGCACCGGTCGCCTTTACCCCCCAGGAAGTATTGCTGGTACTCATTGCTGTTAGAGGCTGAGCGGACCCCGGGGCCATAGTGCGGCCGGAATGATTATGTCAATGAAAAATTCCAATGACACCATCGGGAATCGAACCTGAAACAATTGCACCAACCGTGCCTCTCATTGACACAGGCATTTACAAATTTCATTTGAATCTTCTTCGATATTGTTTATTAATTTTCATACAGACAAACGCAACTTATGTTTCTCAGTATTTATTACTACGCTGCTACATGTTTCGGCCTAAGCGGCGTTCATCAGGCATACAAATATAAAAGGAAGGTGTTTAGGGTAAAGGCCTCTCCCTTTTACATAGACGTAGGTTATTTACAGTGTATGTACCTTCAAATTTTGCGATATATGTAAATTATGAACTCATAAAATGTGAACCAAATCTAAAAATATTCTTTCGGTATGTTGAACATTTAACAGAGTACGAAGAACTGTTCTATGCAACGTGTGTAGTGAACTTCTCTGACACTGAGTTTGTATTTGGAATAAATGAATACCAGTGATGGCCATTATTAGATTGGAAACAATACATTTTAAAAATTTATATAGCCAAAATTGAGCACGACTTGCTTGCATTTCCAAATAGCGGGCTGTGGTCGGAAGTTTGGCGGATTGATTTGATCAGTTGTGTTAGCAGGAGATGACTGGTGTGTCTTGGGGTTTGTTTAATGCAGCAGTGGGAATCGCATGAAAGTTAACTATTGATTGAAGGTGAACGAACCGAGTGACCTCTGCAATGAATGGTTCGCCGTGCTCGCCGGGACTGTGAATGCGTTTGTCAAATATTAACACATCTCTGTTTACAGGCGCAGGTGCCTTTGTTTTAATTCACTTCCTGACACATTTGTTTTAATTCACTTCGTGACACATTTGTTTTAATTCACTTCGTGACACATTTGTTTTTCAGGTACATGTATTATACAGCTGTCAAATAATTCATCATTCACTTTTTCCCAACCAGAAGGATTCTCAAAAGAATAACTAAACGTTTCCGTTTAACCAGTGTGTGGGGGGTCTGTACCATCTTCCGATTCCGGCAAGGAAAAAGGGTTTTCTCATTTCCAAAGCCTCTAGACGAACGCTGGGAACCGCCAACCTATTTAGTGGATACAAGGGGGAAAGTGGCCGGGGCGTGGAGCTGTCTACTTACCTCCATCTAGTGCCTAGATTAAGTGGACCTTTACGTCCTTTCCCCAATGTGCCTTAATAGGGACAATTTTACTTTCAAGTACAGGAATTCTATTCTTTACCCAGAGAATAGCTATACTGGCTGAAGTGTTCCGTTGGTATTCTTACTGTGTGCCGGTAGATATTGGTTTACAAACTCATGACTGGCCACGGCTCCGTGATGCCGTAACCTTTTTACGTTAGTCGTGCAGATTTATCCTCCCATTCAACACTGTACAGCGAAAACATATGCATTGCAACGGCGTTTTCTTGACTGTGTCTGGCGGAACCCTGGGGTTCTGTGAGAAAATGTCCATGATACCAGATTTTCCGCACTCGCCTTTACAAACAGCCTGGCCATATACACTCATCCCTTGCTTTTTGCGGATTCATACTTAGCGGTTTTGCAAATTTGCGGGACCGGACCGGTCAGTGAATAGAAGCATCAAAACTGTGCGGCAACTCGAACAGGCCTTTGACCCATACCCTTGATGCTCAAGGGGTCGAAGGAAAAAAGAAGCAGCTTCTATCACAATGTTTCTACAAAGAAAAGAAAAACACTAAAAAATACTAAAACTTTTTTTTGGGGGGGGGGCTGTAAATTATTCGCGGATTTTCGCTTTTTGCAGGGAGTCATGGCACCTAACCACTGACAAAAGCGAGGGATGAATGTACTTGGATGTATGTCGCTCCATGTTCAAACTGTACGTACCATAAAGGCGCATGGGGGGAGTTGGGTTACAGCTCCGCTGATTCTTAGCTGAGCACTAGGTGGAGGTAAGGTGTCAGCCTCACGCCGCTGCTGCTTACCCCTGGGGGAAGCAGGCGCCGGTACCCATTTTATACGCTTGAAGGGCACCAGAGTCGGTTCGGGCACTTTGGAGGAGAAAATACTCTCTTGCATCTGCTGGGATTCGAAGTGCGGATCATCTGGCACGTAGCTTAGTCACTGTACTGCATACGTTATCCCGCCTCCAGAGAAGTAGGGTGCTGGTAGAAAGTAGGTTGGGAGGGTTCCTCTTGACCGCTCAGCGTGACGCTACACAGACAGGAAGGCAGTAAACGTGCAGCTCGTACGTATGCTTACTGTGGCAATTTGTCCGTATGAAAATAAGCTGAAGTTGCTTTAGTTTGCTGTTTCATTTTCTAGATCCCTTTAGGTGCCGTCTGTGTAGCTACTTCGATCCAAAAGTGTCGTGCGGTCGAGTAAGTTTGAGAAGCGATGCTCATAGGAAACCTGGTTAAATAGACATTTACTGTGTAACTCTTCCCGGTCGTCCAGCCCCTAACTACATTATCGACTAAGCTATTCTGGCTTATCAGTCGCTTTCTATAACTAGGCCTTTCCGTACGGCCGTCCTATGTACTAGGGCGCAAGTAGGATTGCAATCCAAGACAGTAATTTTATATACTTAGACAACAAGGATACACACTTTATTGTTTTAATAGATACTGCACAACCACTGTTTTATTACCCATAAAAGTCGTGTGTTTCATAATTTTATATTTCTTGTTCAAATAATGTTCATATTTTGCATAAAGAATGCCCTAAAATTTAAATATCCAGCCCCCTCGGAAAAGGGCTAGTATGTCTTTCGATGCTGGAGTTTTTTAGCTGTCTCCTATCAGTATGTTTGCATGATGACAGATTTCTGCTTTTTTAACTTCTTGGTTTATTTGACGACGCCGTCAACATTTCATATGCGGCCCATATTATACATTCGTAGCGTCGAAAAACTGTAGAAAGTCCTAAGTCTTTGAACTAGTGGTGCAATATGTTCGTTCCACCGACGCTCAACATAAAAATGAATGCAGCCATAAGAACCATTTGTCTGTGGACAATGCTGTCGTCTGATATGTGAGATGCATGCTTTGGTACAAATTCATCAGCCTTTTGGAGGAACATGTCACCGTCTTCAAGGCAGGGAGGGAGGTGCGTGTTCCCCCGGACGCTCCGTAAATTTCTACCAGGCTAAACAGCTGCATATCCCAGAAGACAGTATGCGTCAGCAGTGAAGGTAGCTGTACACAAGTGTGTGCGTGTGTGCGTGCGGGGGGAGAAAAGGGTAATGTTCTTCTGACGTTGGTATTCCCAGACTTTTTAACAAGGGAACGAGTGTGTTTGCTGCTTAAAAAAATAGTGAGTGTCCTTGAGGTCATGTTACGATAAACACACGCATTGTACGTCTTGCGTTAATCTCGGTAAAGGACAGAGAAACCATTTACTGGGATGCTGTTTGCAAGTTAAGTACTTGCTGACATGTGGTCTTTACATGTGACTTCGTCCCAACGCAAAAAGAACAAGAAGGAGACGGGCATATATAACATAACACTAAGGCGCTTTCGGATCTTTCCGTCCTGGACTGTTTTCTCAAGTGACTGCTGGGGGTCATACTCCTGTTGTTTTTCACAGTTGTAGTTGACGTGTTATAGAGTCTCTTTACAATTATCAGTGTCTGTAGTCAGATTTCTTTAAACAGTTTATCATTCACATATCGACGTTTACTTTATGTTAACTTTATGTTTGAAAGTCTGCTGGGTATGAAAGTTGTTGCTGTGGATTTTGCGTTGTTGACATAGTTCGGTCTGTATAGGTGTAATGTTTGAAGGAGTGGTTTAAGGGTTTCATTAGTTTCTTGGCCATCCTATTTTAGTTGCCCATTGTTCTAAGGTGTACCTTGCGTTTAAATCTGATGCGTGCGTGTGTAAACACTATTGGCTGAAAGCAGGACCGGTTTAAGACTTTTCTGGGCCCAGTGTTAAAATAAATTTGGTTGCCCTACCTTCGCGCAGTCATGAATTGCCAGTGCTGAGGTAGCTGCCCGCTACACTATTTACCATTTGTGTCCCCCAAAAAGGCATACCTTTTGTTTAAAATCTGTCCCTTCCTATCAACATTTTGGGGTTTAACGACCTCGCTGAAATCCAAATTTGTCGATTTTCTCAAAGCTGCTGAAATACGAAACCTTTCTTCGTCTATAGAAAATATAGATATCGTTAAGATCCGAAGCTGTGCATTCTGACGTTTTGTTGTGTGGTAAATGTGGAACCAAGTACAGGGCAAAATAATGCTTGAGTCTTGGCACTTGTAGGCCTCCCTGCAGTGCGACTGACTTAATGCAACGTTGAATTTTATATGCAGGAAAGTGACTGTTACTGGCTGCACAGTGACTAACGGAGATAAAGTGGCCAGGAATATAATCTCCATCTAGTGCCAGTATACTCTTAAGTAACGGATTCTACACAAAAAAAAATAAATAAATAAAAATTGTGTGATGTGTCTGTGTTTGATTAGAAATCCATGCAACAAGAAGGTTTTGATCGATCTCCTTGTTCGTGTTACTTACGTTTGTTTATTCTCATATGGGTTTCAAATAAAATATTTTATAAGCAATTATTGACAGTTGCAAGGTTTTACTTTAAAAGTCATTTCAAATGTTATAAATTATTGTCATAAGTTAATACAGATTGTTCAAGGTAATTTCGCAAGGAAATGGTTAATTTTTTAATTGCACTCACAAGTGGTGTATTTTAATGGTTTTGGAATGGTTAGTAGATCTTGTCATCACACACTTAAGAGTTTTTAACTTGTGGTTTCTGTAAGGCCTAATGATGGCTCCTTGAGCCGAAACGTGGTTGCCTGTGCATGTTTTGATAAAGTGAAAGTGTTGATCGTGATTGATTTAATAAGTGTAAACGTATACTTTTAGATCTTTTCAGTAGGCCTGTAGATAGAATGTGCAATTTCTGAGGTCGTGTGTAAGTCGTTCCAGAACCTCGGTATTTAAAACGGAACAGACGAAATACACGTAACACATGCGTGTGAAACACGGTCAGACTCTGTAACTCTGACATCGTTCATAAGCTTAAAACGTTTAGAGAGAAGCAGTTGATAACAGCAAATGTTCTCCGATACAAGTCGATTTACTTACCAAATAATTTATTTTTAATTAGATTCCTTTCGAAAGTATTCTTTCCCTTCACTCAACTCCTTTAATGTCTAAAGCAAATCCCTTGATTTCGTTTTTTGTTATATTTTTTCCTTTCGTTTTTCTGTCGCACTTTTCTTTACGTAATTTTCCCAACAGATGTGTGCCAATGAGAGAGGTAAAATTAGTTTACAGTAGGCAGCTTTTCATTCTTTAACACAGTCCCGCTCAACATTATATGTATTGTGGCCAACTTCGGCGAAGTTTGGTCTGCATGTGGGCAACATGAAATTCAATACACAGAATGAAGAATGAGTAAGTATAGGTGTAATTGTATATATAATTTTACCTGGGTATTTTTCTGTACATCATGTACGATAAAAATATACTGACAACAATAGGAAAATTTATAAAAAATACAATTTACGCCTTAGGCTAGGATGTCACTGTGTTAATACATTTTTACAAAATAAATTAATAATGTAATGTATTGCTCCATAAACAAACAGCTCATGTGTTTTCAAAAGTGCTTCGGCGTTCTTTTTCGGTTTTGCTAGGGAAGGAGTTAACAGATGCTATAGCATTTCAGATCTCTCCGCGGGTTACGGGTTGAGCGGGCCAGCTGTAACGTGTGTGAAATGTATAAATTTTGCAGTTCTGTGGGTGGACTAACTGCATCTTCATTGTGAGGAAGGAAAGCGAAGGTGATGCATTATTCATTTCACATCAGACTTAGTTTCCTCCCGGACCAATATTTTGCTTATTCACTGCAACGGCTTTCAGAACTCCGAATTCATGCCTTGGCCCGAAACGATTTAGTGCCTCACAGAAAACATGTAACTTCTGTGAGAGAAGCCGGCATGTCTAACGATGAAGCGCTCGCAATGTTGGCTGGCTTCTGTCCATAACTGCAGTAATTTTCGGTCGCCAGACGGGCGAGAGAGGGCCCGCAGTGCAAACACCGCTGCCCATATTTGGATCGGACTGTTGCTTGACTTTATGTAACCGTTTGCAGTTAAGTTACTGTAATGTGAAGGTAATGTTACCTGTTGCCTGCAGGCTTGTGGAACTTGCTGTCTCATTCTAAGGGACGAAGTTGGAGATTGTGTGAGAACAGTGCTGGAGGAGAAGGTTTGGACTAAGGAAAGTAACTGGAGGATGAAGAATCTAGAAACTTGCATGAGACCTGCATCTAGAATGTTTCTGGGGAGGGGGAGGGGGGAGTCATTAGAGAACATTTGCTTTGCAATTGTAAAAACAGCATTGTTTGCCAAGTGACCTATATTTTTAACATTAATTGTTGCAAGATTTTCATAAAATTAACAAGAACAAGAAATAAAACGCATAATAGTATTCATATTTTGTTTCATTGGGAAAGGGGTGGCACTGGCGGTCGGCAGTCCGCTTCCTTCCTGCATGTGCCTCTGGCAGATGTGGAGGAACACAAGAAGTAACTGGATGACGGAAGACTTGCATGGCGAGTTTCATAAATTTCCTTCGCCAAATCATTAGGACGATCAAATCCGGCGGGGGGGGGGGGGGGTGAAGTGGGCGGAACGTGTGGCACACGTGGAGAAGACAAAAATGCGTACGGAAGTTCAGTGGGAAAGCTTAAGAAAAAGCTTGGAGACTTGTCGAAAATGGGAGTGTAATTTTAAAGTGACTCCTAAGGCAAGGGGTGTGAAGGTGTGGGCTGCATTCACCTGGCCCAGAGTATTGTCGACGTGCGTTGTTTAACGATACTGTCAATTGCTGAGACTGTATAAATGAATGACTAGGTATGGGTCATTGGTGGAATGGCGCTGACAGGGGAAAACCGATGTACTCGGATGAAAGCTTGTCCCAGTGACACCACAAATCCCACATTGACTGCCCTGAGACCGAAGCCGGTCCTTGGAGGTGAGAGGCCGACAACTGACCGCCTGAACCATGGCAGGACCCAAACTGCATCTCACAACCATACCAAGGGTAAAATGATAATTACCTGGTCTCACATGTCACAGTTTTAAGTATTGTTTTGGTGGAACGCGAAATAACTGATCATCATAACAAACTGTAGCAACCACACTGACATTCGGGATGTAACGCGCTCGCACGTAGAAACGCGGTCAAGAGGAACGTGTTTACATACGGGTGAATCGGGTGCGCGCGCACTGGCTCAATACGCCGAACGTCTGTATTGATTCGCCACGCCCGGTCACGTGATTTAGACATGGCGAATAGGATTCAAATGATACTGTCGATTGTTAACAGACAGCTCATGTAAATAATGTTCCTTTTTTTTTGTTTTTTTCCCGGAAGTATAACCCCACATTTCTGACACAGTTATATAGCGCGTTGTGCGGATGTGCTAACAGTTGCTGTTTATTCAGACAACCAAACGAAATTAGTAAAACGGGAGCAGTGCTGAATTGTTGAACGGTAACGCGGGATGTGCTTTTTTAACGCGGGACTGAGCAACGCTGAGCGGGCGGCGTAGTGGGTCTCTGTGCAGGAGCAGCCATGTCGTTCGCACTACAGCGTGCAGCCGCTCGTTAAAAAAAACACACACACTGTAGTTACCCATTTCTGAATAAATACATGAAGGAAGGAGGTTATTATACATGGTAGGAGTGAATATGGAATTATGCTAATACCGCGTTTAGTGAAAACTCGTCAGTTGGTTCAAAAGTTGGACCTATAAGGTGGAACATGCCTGTGTTTTCTAGGAATACTCAACACCATATAAAAGGTCTTAATCCAAGTACACTGCACTGTTCATGACAGAGTGTCTGCATAAAAACACGCGCACCAGAGGCCAACTGTTTTGCATGTGTAATAGCGTCACTGACACAATTTAAGTGATGTCCTTAGCTCGGTAGTTAGGACTTCTTTTCATTTCGTTGGAGGGCATCTTTGCTGCTTTTGTGTGTCTGCTTCTATGACGTCATGCGGGGCACGTGGTTGAGCATAAGCGTCACTTTGCAGCAGGGTCGGAGTGACCACTGCTGTAGCATGTCTATTGTGGAAGGGACGCAGACTACTGCACGGGCAGCTGCTAACCGGGATGGCAAGTGTAATTAACTGGGCCGCGCTGTAAAATTACGGAAACGCTGGCCCCGCGTCTAGTCCGGCGATTCCCAACCTTTTATGCATGTGACCCTAAAGTAGCAAATGGTATGTGACCCGCGACGCTTCCATGGAAACGGCAATAGTCATTGATATTTACTGTAAATGAACTAATACTATGCATTTTCTTGAACACTACGTAAAATTGCCACTTATTAAAAAATATTTAATTTTAATTTTACTTGTCAAATACAATATTTTTGGGACAATATTAAATACACAAAACATGCAAGAAACAAATCTTTATTTAAATCACTGATACATGTGCTGGTTAGACAAACCATTTGTTCCGAATAAAAACTTTTCTCAGTTATTCTGTTTCAATTTAGATACAAATGTGATTTTTTTTCTTGATTGTAGAGTTCTCCATAAAACCCTCTCGCGACCCTGTGTAAGACCCCCCGCAACCCTGATTTGGGTCGCGATGTGAAGTTGGGAACCACTACTCTAGTCCGTGCGCCATGAAAGCATAGCTGTATCAGGCGTGATTGTAAGGCTGCATTTATTTCTACCGTCGGCAACAGAAGAGCAATCCGGTGTGTTTACCTACAGTGACCAGTGATGAGAAGGCTGGGTGTGCCTCAGCAGGCCTGAATGTGGTGGTAATGACAAACATGTTGTCCGTTCTTGGAATTGAACTCCCGTCGTCCCGCTTGTCGCCTGCTTGTGGTGTGACGGAAGAACATAACCTGTAAATCTTCAAAAACAAAGTAGCAGGAAGAGCATTTGAACATAAGAGAGACGAAATACAGTAAGGAAGAAGTGGAAAATGTAAGGAAAGTACGCAATTTGTACATCTCGTTTGGTGAAATAAAAGACACTAAGTTGCAACGGAAATCAGATGGAATGAACAAGGAATACATAGGCAGAATTCTGGCTAGGAGGCCTCCGGAAGAGCGACCATTTGGAAGGATATTATTAAAATGAACTTATGGAAAGGATTTGCGTGTGGCTGCATTTAGCTGCCTCTGGACTGATGCTTCGTCTACTGCAAAATGAAAATAGGAAAATGATCATGAGTCATGACCTGTAGGCGCTGATCCAATATTCGCCCGGAGAGGCTGAATAAAACTACGAAGCTTTTCAATAAGGATAGGCGGTAATACGACTGAGACGTTAACCGTGAACGTCGCGAATGCAGGTGAAGTTCTTCAACCGCTAGAACGACATGTAGGTGTCGGTGGATCGATGTTTGTAGGCATAACCGGCACCGCAGGCGACTGGGGGAACATCTTGATCGTGATTTTGTGCGTCACGTGTGGGTGTGTCTGTGTGTCGGCTACTTTATAAACCGATCTTATTTTTAATTTAGCAGCGCCTGTTACAGCCACGCGAAATTAACGCGAAGTTTATTAAAGTAGATAGCCTAACGTATCGGAGGCCGCGCGGACGAAGGCGTTCACAGTGAAGCCACGTTGAGTGCAGTCCTGATGTCTACATTTTTTCCTGTTAAGACAGCGCGTTTGGGTGAACTGATCGTCTGTGTGAGTTACGGGAGAATCTGTCAGTTTTTAAATGGTAACCGGCACGCACGTGCACACACACAAACACACATACACCTCGCCTGGACACGATAGCATCATACGTCTTATCACGCCTTACGAAACACACAGGAAAATACAGTAGAACTCGGTTATAACGTCATGAAAGGGACTGAGTATTTTTGTCGTTATAAACGAGTGTTTTTATAACCGAGGAGTATACTGTTATGGTTAACAGTGAGGAAAAAAATTTGTACTACAGAATATTTGTCGATATAGGCGAGGTGTCGCATAAACCGTTGTCGTTGTAACCGGGTTCTACTGTAAGTAGGCGTACTACACGCAGTCCTCTTTTACACATACAGGCACTTCCCGATTTACGTAGGGGTGTCGTTCCTGAAACTTTTACGTGACCCGAAATCTACGTACGTCGAAATTGACCCCACCCCCATTTGTTTGTCACGTCTCATTGGTTATACATACGTTTTTGCAATGTCGTGGTACGTTTAAAATGCTATTTCTGTTAGTTGCTTTATACGAAAAAAGTAAAATAATTTAATAGTTATGATATTCGTAATGCAGTATTATAAATGCTGTAAGTACAGTATTAAATAAACAAATTTTCCGTAGCTCAGAATTTTTTACGTAAGCCCGAGTTTACGTAAGTCGCGTACTACGTAACGCGGAAACTGAGTGTACCTTATTGCTGTTACGCATATCTCTTGGCCATGTTCGTTAACTGGAGTCATAAATCCGTTGCTGAAAAATTCCAGACATACCGCATTGCATAGCCAGAAATTATATTCGCTTGTACATCTCGTTAAAGTATTCGCTGTACTGGAAACTGTTTCAATTAATAGTTGGTCTTGCGAGATGTACCGTGCGTCGTGTGGGTCTAACTTTTTTGTGTGGTGAACCGTTTTTGTAAATACCGATGAGCTTTGATTTGATTTCATTGTTAAGTAAGCTCTTGTGACACTTTGGACTTGCGTGGACCAAAATTAAATTAGCCCATTAATACAGACTTCCACTGCCGCATTTAGTCGATATCCGCAAAGTGGTTTCCCATGTGAAACACAGGCCGATAGATGTCACTGGCCATTATAGATTAATTTTATAAATGTGTTAAGAACCCATAATACATAAAACACTTGAGCCATGATGTAATATTCAGTGTGTGTCAGCGGATAGAATGCCAAGGTGGCTGTTATGGTTTCTTGGTAACAGAACAGTAAAGACATCGAAGTAAACCAGTTGATGGAAAATAAGCAGTAAACGTTTATGTTCAGAAAATAATTGCTTAGTATTTTAAGGACGCCATTGCTGTCGCAGGGCACGTGTGGTGTGTAACCGTGGTGGAACTGAGAATTGTGCCCATTATTTGTTGAATATATCTTTTATCATTTACGTTATTGGTACCAAAATTTTGTGGCTCCACAAACCCCACGGCGCAATCTTGAAGCCTCGTTACTCAGCTGGTCTGTAAATTCCCTCCCATTATGGAGCCGTATCCTGTGTCAGTTGAATCCATTCCACGACCTCATTTTCTCCGTTTCCCTAAGATCCATTCTAACAACCATCTATCTGTGCTAAAGTCTCCAAACTAGTTTCTATCCTAGACGTTTGTCAACTATTATTAGGTGTATGCTGTAAGGTCTACCTGTCATCCCTGTAGTACTGATCCAGAAACCGTTACTTCTTGAAAATCTGGTCAAGCCGTGCTGCTGATTGTGTGGGTCTGGTAGAGTAATAGGAGTGTATGTACACACGCCCCTTTCAAGTGTCGGTGAAATGATAACCCCGATTGACCACTGCTGGGGGAAGTTCCCCTAAGCGCGGTTGACTCAGTGTCTGTCGGTGTGTTTCTTACAGCAGAACTGGTCAGGAAGCTGGTCACGTCATGCAGAACGCGTACGTTCATAACAGTTACGTGGAAATTCAATAGATAATTGTGATTTTTTAAAAGTTCATATTTTCTCTTAGGGACGGTCATTGTGATTAATTGTCCCGGGCGTTAGAAGCCTGGCTACGTCATTGGCTGTCTTAGAACAGTAAGTAAAGCCGACATCATGTGCTGGGCGCGGGACTGTCATCCAAACGTCATAAAGATGCATGTGAGTTTCGGGAGGATGCGTCTGGTGCTGCTGTTCCCCATTTCCCAAAACTTAAACCTCTGGGAGCTCTGCTTGTGAAATCATATTGTATTTTAAGACGTTTTACTTCAAGATATGTCCGAAATAGTTCGGCCTACGTATTAAAACAATTGAGAATCTGAAGCGTTAGTCTTTTAAATGTGTTCGGAAGGGATGGAGAAAGCTTATGCTTCGAGCCGATTAATCTACATTGATTTGATTTTCGAAAATTTGTCAGCAGTCGAAGCCTGCTAACGGCGCCTTTCCCTCTAAACGTATTAAGAGACGGAACATTATTTAAACAACATCATAACAGTAGGTCAACACGTATTTTCCAGATGCGTTTCTTTGCCATTTTTAAGTTAGTCTTTTGATATTAATTTATTTAGAGGCACAATTAACGTATAAAATGTATTTATCACCACTAGACGTATAATCATTCGTTCGTAGTCCTTATCCCTTCTACCCACTCACAGTAGGTGTCGAGGTTGTTTATTTTCACTTGTTCACACTCAGACACGCACCACAGTCAGTAGGACTCCTCTGGACGAGGGATCGGCCCGTCGCAGAGACCTCTACCTGTCAACGCAAACACTCACAAGAGACAAACATCGATGCCCCCGGTGGAATTGGAACCCACGATCCCAGCAAGCGAGCGGCTGCAGACCTACGCCTTAGACCGCGCGGCCTCTGGGATCGGCAAAATGTATAATCGTGCAGGTCTAAGCTGTATGTGCGAAGTGGGTTTAGTGCCGCTACGTCATCAACCTTGTGTGTACAGCGTACCGTTTGTTTAATGCGTTCCGTTTCAACACATACGATATAATTTTCAAAGCTTAAACGAATATCATCGATATATTAGCTTTTATTATCTTCTCAATAGACTTTAAATGGCCTAAATAACAAATTCCTGCAATATACAGTGTGGGTCATGTATTTCATCCAACATCAACAGGTGACAGGTGTATTGTTACAAACATATTTATAGTACTTACGAAGTATTTTTCCTTCTAAGTCGTATTTCATGATATGTTAACCATATAAAGGTAAAGGTCACCTCTTGACATGCCTACGCAGGCACAGGGGGGAGGCGGGGGTATACCTCCAACCCATTCGCAACCTGGCACTAGCAGGCAGTAGGTGTTTAACCATATGTAAAAACGTTCCCAGTAAAAGTTGTGAACTGAGATTTATTTTATGATGCCTTTGCTTGCGTGTTTGTGTTTGTACGGTTAGCCGTATCTGAAGCGTTAACTTTTAGTGTATGTCATCCACATAGAAATGGTGTGACTAGTGAGGAGGCGGAACACGTTAATTTTATGCACTTTGAGCAAGGAGGTTAGAAAGATCAGGATGGAAAGGGTTGTCCAGTATGCTGTGTTACAGTTCTGTGCACTGTGTTAATGTCAGGCATTCTTTGTAGTTTCTTGGATGACCTGGACCGCCTTGGAGCCAAAGACTACCAGCCAACAGAGCAGGACATCTTGCGGACAAGAGTCAAGACAACAGGAATCGTCGAAGTGCATTTTTCATTCAAAAACCTAAATTTCAAGTAAGTACCGTGATCTGCTTTGTAACGGTCGACCACTAAAAAGATCTGTAACGCCGTCGTGCAGCAGTCTGCATGGTCTGACATCCCAGAAGACTTTGCGTTAGACGAAAGGCCAGGGCGACACGAACGAGTCGTGTTTCCTTATGTTATAGTTCGTGAGAAGTTGCCGTATTACTTCGAATTTCAGACGCGCCTTTTCTTCACATTTTTTTCCGAAGTGAAAACCAGGGTGCATCTTAAATTCGAGGTATGATTTGTCACTCTTCGAAAATGTCGAAATTGTCGTTTTTCTCGAAGGACAAGTGGCCTCGCTGAAAGAATAGTAGGTTTAATTTTACGGACAGTGAGATGTACAGTCGAACTCGGTTGTAACGTCACGAAGGGGACCGAATATTTTGTATCGTTATAAACGAGTGTTGTTGTAGCCGAGTAGTGTAACGTTATGGTTAACAGTGAGGAATTAATTGGTACCACAGAATATCTGAAGCTATAGACGAGGTGTCATGTAAGCCGATGTCGCTACAACCGGGTTCAACTTTATTTGCTTGCAAAAATTGTCGATCCTCACAAAAACGTATTGAATGCAGAAAAACTTCTGTTGTCAGCTCGTCCACGTTCTCTTATGCTAGTATTAGCAGATAAGACGTGAATCAGTCTGAATGCTTGAGCTGTTTTTGAAAAGTGGTGTATGTCGATCTTTTTCTACCAAAAGAACGCAAGGGGCTCTAAGTTTTCTGATTTCTTGAAGTAATTTTTTTCTTGGTTGCATGCGAGAGGTGCTCGAAGTGATGAAACGCTTGAACCAAGAGTATTCTTAATTGTATAAGACATAAAGTGTGTATTAATTATTTTAATGTCAAATTGAAGCTATTGTTGCCTTTCCAAATGGGCCGATGCGCTACCCCTTTGAAGCGAGATATTCGTCACCGTTTGCCTCATTCTTCGCAGTCCCCTCACCAGAAATATTTGCAGCGTAGTGTGCTAGCGCTTAGAACCTACGGTAATGTCCTGATTGCTTTCCGCATAGAATTAAGGCCCGATCATACCAAATGGGTATCTCACTATGGATGACTTCTTAGGGAGGATATTTCCAGGCTGCTTAATTTCACGAGTTAGCAAAATCCCTCGGCCATCACATTGTCCGGACTTGACACGCCAAGACAGTTTCTTGTGGGGGTACCTGAAGTCTAAATTGTAGGCCACTCGCCCCCACTACAGCCAAGAACTGTAAGTGCACAAGACGGTGGGAACTGGAAAAATTAACGGCGTTTTACTGCAGCAAGTTGTGCAGAACTTCCAGGCAGCGTTTACGGAAATGTCTTCAGTGTCATGGAAGTCGCCTGGAATAAGTGTTATATTCAGTAAGGTGTGGATACTGAACTGCGTGAGTATATCGGTTAGTCCTTCAAAAGTTTTTGCTTTACTGGTTGTCCGGTCTCTTATAGCAGTCTACGGAAAACCGTCACATCATTGTGCCCCACGCTGTACAGAATTTCAAATTAAATTTAGAATACCAATCGAATGGGTCTCGCTTGCATGTTGCCTGCTTTCCGAATGATCTATCAGTGAGCAGTACAACGTGCAGGATTTAAATATCATTGGTCTGGCCAACTAGCAATCGTTACGTACTCTGAACTACCTTTTTGTGGGCTGGTCCCAGTGTCGTCGGCTGTCACATGACGAGTTATCACTCTTCACAAATGTCAGGCAGCGAAGCTTTGACGTCATGTAGCCCTGAAAGCAAGCTGCTGAAACGATATTATAAATGGGAAATTGTCATTTCGGCTCTTTGACACAAGACGTGCTGCTGCTGCTGCTGCTGAGAGAAGGTCGCGCCTGTCAGCAGCACCTCCTGTTGGTATTACCGAATGCCATAAAATATCTAGTTCGAATTCGTCTAATGTGATAAAGTACAGAACTCGATCTGGAAATTGTCCTTCTAAAATTTAAAAGCCAGAAGTGAAGTTTTGAAGGGCCATAGTAGCAACCGACAACATAAAGAAGTGCACACACACTGAGCAAAACTGTTGACTAGCAAATAAATTCGTCGCACTGTTTGGAATGAGTAATGATTAGGCTTCCTGTAGGGTGTATCACTGTACACCAAAAAGTGGGGGAGGAAAATAGTATACAAAGTCCACTTACGAATACAGACGTTCAGGTCAGAACAGCATAATAAGATTCGTAAATCCATGAAGCTGCTGCTGCTGCTGTTTGTGACGACAATTAGTGATGTCTGTTTTTAATATTTAGGAAATTACGATTCGCTTATTTTCGTTTACAGTAGGCCAAATTAATTTGTGTTCGTAATTTTTGTACGTTTCTTGATTTTTGTGGGCCTTTGGTTGGCTGTCATTTTGAATACAGATGCAGAATTTTACCACGCTGTTTTCACCGTACATTATTATTGAATTATTCGCTAAAGAGTACCAACAATAACGCGAGTTTTTACCCTATGTCACCCTACAGTCCTTAGGCGGCCACATGCACTCCTACGTGTTTCGGTACGTGACGGCCAGTGTGAAGGGGACTGTCACGGTACGTACACAGCGATTGACAGCAATTCCCTTGGAGTGGCTCCGAAGATGTGTATGTGAGAAAGGACGGTATCCCACAAGTGGCGTCGCAGCCTCCAAATGTGAACTCCCTGATGATGGTGTTAAACATGCCACCGAAACATGTAGGAGTGAAGGTGGCCCCGTAAGGACTTCAGGGTCACATAGGTAAAGCTTGTGCGTTATTGTTGGTACTCTTTAGCGAATAACAGATGTAGATTTTTTTTGTATAATTCATTGTTTGTAATCCCCATGTTGGGACCGGGGAAAAGAATAATCCCACTGCAGCCCGTGCATGTCGTAAAAGGCGACTAAAATGTTTACCCGGTGCCGGGGGGTATAGCTGGGCCACCCTGCCACGGGGGTTATAAATACGGTGGACTGGCCCTCCAGCTTGGGGGTTGGGCAGCAGGCCGACAACCTGTCACCGTAAAAAAGCTAACTGTTAGGAAACCTAAAATGTGGCCTCGGAACAGACTGAGAAAAACAGAGCTTGCTGGGAGAAGTCCATTAAGGAGGCGAAGGCCTGCATTGGACTGTAGTGCCATCTAAGAAGAAGAAGAAGAAGAAGAAGAAGAAGAAGAAGAAGAAGAAGAAGAAGAAGAAGAAGAAGAAGAATTGTTCGTACTTGTGATGAAATTACTAACCTGTGTGTAGATCATTACGTAGGCGTACGTTTATAGTAATCTGTTTTGGTGGGGTTTTCTTTGAAGTAGGGAAAACCGTGACGAGTAGTGCGATAGGTGCTGAGCAGGGCGGCCGATGATAGCAGTACGATCAGTTGCGCAATACGATAACAAGCTGGAGTGAAGGCAGCCCCGCAACATGGCAGCCTTAGCTGGGACGGAACTGTCAGTCACCAGCATGGTTACGTGGTTCGGACGTAATTGTTTGTAATTGTTTTACAGATTGTTTGACGTGGGAGGTCAGAGGTCGGAACGAAAGAAGTGGATCCACTGCTTCGAAGATGTAACGGCGATCATTTTCTGTGTCGCCATGTCCGAGTACGATCAAGTGTTGCACGAAGACGAGACGACGGTAAGTAGAGTTGCTCCCTTCGCCTCAGCCGATGAACAGCGACGTTTTGTGTTTAGGTGCGTCTCGGCGCATGTAACAACAGCTCACGGTTGTGGCCGCATCAAACCCGCTCCCCCCCCCCCCCCCCCCCCCCCCGCTGCGGTTACGTATGTTAAACTTTTACTGCTTCTATATTGAAACTTCCGGCAGCTTGTATGAATTTATTTGGTGTTTGATTGTGCACCACATGGCAAAATCATAAACTGTAGGATCAGTAGACTCTGGGGGCAACTCAACTGATTTACGGTGACCAATACACGTTGGAAATTTCTCATCGAGAAAACAGCGAATAGTGTGTGTGTGTGTGTGTGTGTGTGTGTGTGTGTGTGTGTGTGTGTGTCACCAGCTCAGTCGCCACAAATCCGCAAGAGTAGTCAGGGTGTGCGGTGGCCGTAGTGGTCTCTCGAAAAGAAGTCGGCTGCACAGCAGTTCACAGCTCGTGTCAGCTTAGGAGGGCTGCGAATGATGACCTGGCTTATGCGTTCGACGTTTTCGTCAGACACGTATGGACACCTTGCCCCTCTCTTGTGTAAGACAAACTTTTTGTTCCAAACATGTGTCGATGTTCTCGATAGTGGCTTCCCGCGATGCGTTGTTCCGCTACGTCTTCGGGTCTGTGTTTCGAGCATTTTTGGTCATTTCTAATGCACAAGGCTACTACTACATAGTGCTTGTTTTCAGATGAATGAATTTTGTGTCCATGTGGAGTGCGGGCGGTCTAAGAAGCGTGCTGGAATTATGGTGCATTTTCACGTTCCGCTGTTGTGTTTTGTGTATCTTGAGATCGGCAGATACTTCGCCCAAAGAATTACACCAGATTTCTTGAAAATTAATTACAAATCCAAACAGGCCAGAGGATCTAATGCATGGGAACGGAAGATAAGTCCGTGTCCTGGATGCAAGACAAATTAAAATGTTTAGTCACTCGTCTGTGATTGGAGCATCCAGTAACGTTGCATTAACATCCAGATTTGCCACACATCTTCATATGTACCGTGTGAGATAGATTTGAAGGCTGGCGCACGTTACGTCCGCCCGAACATAGTAGAATTTTCGGGTTGGCTGCACAGAGTACGAGCTATCGCGAATGAAATCAAACAAAACGAGGTTGCAAATGGCTTGACTTTTCAGCGACGTGTCAGCCATAGACACTGTGCACGCAAAAGCGACTGACTATCACCTTTGTGTGGAGACTGTGTTACAAACAGGATTGTGCTTGAAACGATGGGAAATAGTCTGACGGTTTTATAACGAGATGACATGAAATTCAAGGAACACTACGGAATGTCATACGAACAGTTCTTTAGACTGTTGACCGTGATTAAGCCAGCGCTGATGATGTGGAGTGCCTCATTCCAGGAATCTGTCCACTGGCAAACGGATGTATTCAGAAAATTACATGAAAATCTTTCCACATAAAGGGCATTCATTTTAGCGTTCTTGCGCTTATTGCTGCGGGAAATTATGAGACGGCAGGAGGTGGACATTGGCGGCTAATCGAAAGGGCAAGAGACTGGGACGTGGAGCGCGGTAAAATGTTAATAATGTTAAACTAAGGGCACATCTCTGTAAAAACTTGGGAAATTACGCAACATAAATTCTCATAAGAGATAATGTAACATGGAATGCGATATTTGGAATTTTCTGATGTTAGCATTATTTGTTACGTGTGTTTACACATATTTCAGGAAGTAATTTTAATAAGGCTGTGAAAATGCAAGATATCGTGCAATAGTTTTTTTAATGAAAACCGGAAAGACTGTGCACTCGTTTCTGACGATGAAGTGGCTGTTCCAACGTTAACAGACGTGCTGTTCCTCGTTTGAGAATGAAGTAGAAGTAAACATGCTAAATAACACTTAGCATCGCCAGCAATACGAATAATGTTTTAGTAAATAAGACTGTGTGGAAAAGTACCGACATACTTTGTTACAGTGCTCGAATTCCCTTGCCGATCCCAGTGGCCGCGCGGTCTAAGGCGTGGGTCTGCGGCCTCTCCCTTGGTGGGATTACGGGTTCGAATCACGCAGGGGGCACGGATGTCTGTCGTGAGTGTTGTGTGTTGTCAGTTAGAGGTCTGCGCGTCGGACTGATCACTCGTCCAGAGGAGTCCTACCGACTGTGGTGTGTCTGAGTGAGATCGTGAAGCCTCGATAATGAGAAGGCCCTGGCCCACTGCGGGCTCTTGTGCCACTGGAAAAAAAAATCCGAGTTCCTTTACCTACCGTCATCGATATCGTTAATTAGGAATGTAACGCAATAAAACTGAGGAAAATTACGGGACCGCGCGTACATATAAGCATACGGGCATGATCCGTTGTCGCTATCGGACGGAAAGGCACTCTGCCGTGTTGGTATGTCGATGTTTGTATTGCAGAAACGATGACGGTTTTGTCTGATATTCAAACGTCTGCCACCGTTTCAGATGGGAGGAGGGGCGCCAGTATTCATAACAGGGTGTTTTGTGTACAGAAGTGTTTCGAGATTGTGAAAAAGTGTTTTATTGAGTACGAAACCTCGTTCGTGGTTTAGATATTCTGTCTTCTTTCTGTGTTGTAACTGATGCTACCTGATAAGTGAACAAACGTCACGTGGAAATTTTAAAATCCAATTCACCTTGTTCGATAAAAAATTAAGCAAATTCAGGCATGTTCATTTAACCTTTTAAAGCCTAGCGGTAACTTTACGTACCACCAGGTTTAACATTAAAAAATTCTACGTAGTGCCCGCATTGCGTTTATGTGTTTTGTACGGATCTCAGAACAAACAGCAACTTTTGCCTTATAAAGCATTAAGAGGCTGGTTTTTATAACCGAAGTGGAGAGTGTTTACAGCGCGGTACGCACTGAGTCCTTATATAAAACAGATACGCTTCGTCTTTAAAGGGTTAATGTTGGCATGATACGGTAAGCTAGAGGATTCGAAGGCCTACTCTTTGAAAAGTGTGTATTGTGTTAGTAACTGGACAGTACAACTTATTTTCGGTAACTTATTCATAACAAATGATCCTTGATTAACGGCCCCGTATTTGGAGTTAAATAAATGCGATACTTCATAAAAATTACAAATATTGTGTTTTAAACGAGAATTTGTAATATCTTTAAAGTTGCGAGATGATACGTGTTAATAACATGGCCGTATTAACCCCCGGGCACCGCCTCTCCCCGTTACGTATCATTTCTTTTCCATTTAAAAATTATGGTTCTGAACATATGTTACTGTACGTTTCAAATAAATAATACTCACTAACATTTACTCGACTGTTCTCAGTTTGGAGGCTGTCAGAATGACTCGGCTCAGGATCTGAGTGCCTGTACAACGTAACTCATATCACAGGACCAACGTATTTTGATATGTATAGTAACCCTTTAAAGACGAAACGTGTCCTATTTTATATAAGGACTCAGTGCGTACCGCGCAGTAAACATATTCCGTCTGAGTTATAAAAACCAATCTATTAATATTGCCTAAGCCAAAAGTCACTGTTTGTTCTGAGAGCCATATAAAACACGTAAACTCAATGCAAGAAACACTTAGAATTGTTGAATGTTAAACCTGGTGCCAAGTAAAATAACCGCTAGGCTTTAAAAGGGTAAACTATAACGTGTCGTCTGTTCCCATTTTCAGACGTCACTTTCCATACATTGCCCTTGACCAGTTGATTATAATAATCAGGGTCACTGAGGTCATCATAGGGATAATGGCCTACTTCGAGAATTAATTTCTTCATCCAAGGTAAATGTGGCTGATGTTAGGCAATGCGGTCACCTTTCACCCAAAACAGCTATTCTGTCCCTTCCGTATTCGCCTGAGAACGGAATGGTGTGACGCTGTTCGAGGTTGTTGCTAATGAACAAAGTGCCATTGAAGCCGGAAGGAAAGCAATAGATAGTGCTATCTGTGATCAGGAATGTTAACTACCTGCCTTGGTTATCTGTGACAGAAAATGAAGTTTTAATATGTACTAATTAAATCACTGTTGTTGTATTCGTTATCAGACGTTATGCTGAAGGAAGATAAGACATGATGTTCAACTTACTGTACTGTAACAAACGCTGAACTGCTGCTGACGAAGTTATAATAAAGGGACAAATATGTAACGCATGAAACAAAGACAAGTATTGCGCACTGCCTTTGCACAGAAACCGCGTGCTTTATTTGGATCGCGTTAAGCACCGTGACGGTATAGCCCGGCCTTACCCTACTTGTGTGAACCGAACGTAAGATGTGCTCCTATTCGTGTTACAGTGCGCTGGGCCTGTAGAAGTTGTTGCGTTTCTGTATATATTTAAGTAGTGCCCTTAACGCGTAATATATTTTGGGGCGCACCGAATGCATCTTAAAGGTTTTTGGCTCTACCTGGAAGAAATGAATCGAGTTTTCCGTTACGAAACAAGATACTGGGATGTTTTTGCTCGTTTGTTTCGTTGCGATACGGTTTTACTCCGATCCTGTATGTCCCAGTGAGTTGTGAATGAAACATTGCACGAGATATCTACATAGCATGACGTCAACGCCCCTGTGTCAATGAAGTCCATGACCCTAATTAAGAAGAACATCATTGATGACCCCAGGCGACGACCCATGTAAGTTCTTTCTGTTCGAACATTGCCAGAGCAGAGCGTCCTGGGGATCTGGCAATGACGCGTGTCACAGCAACAGTGGCATATCAGCAGGATAATGCAGGCTGATGCACTTTGATAGCTCAGTCTGAATAGGTCTAATGACTGCTAACGGCGTTGGGCGGTAGGGATTAGATGTCCGGCTGGGATTTTCTTCTTCGCCGCCGTGCCCAAACGAGCTCTAGGGCACCAGCCAGCTTCCTACCTACCGGTTGCGGCCCCCCCCCCCCCCCCCCCCCATTTCCCCGGCGTAAGGCTACCGCAGGGTAAAAGACTGACCACTCATTTCCATCTAGCGGCAAAGTTAAGAGACGGCTTTTATGTAAATTTATTGCAGATCGAAGTACGTTGTTGTAAAGCTAATCACGTTATATGCACTGCACGACATCATAATGTGTGTTCATTAGGTGTTTCTATCATATAACATGGGGAAATGTTCCAAATTAAAGATGTAGGGTAAATAAGGCACTGGAAGAACTGTTGCCGGAATTTTCTAGCAGGTTTATGTCGAATCCAGGCATGTTGCAGCTATACAAATAGCTTGCATTTTGAATGTGTAAATATGTGTTTCGCATCCACCTGCAAGTTAGATCTTCACACTTCTGGGATGTTACACCGCGTACATAGTTGCCGACGTTTGGGGACAACCTGTCAGTCCCATCTTCAAGAGTGGACTGCAGTCTTGGGACTGCTTGAAAGGGGGGACCGATATTTGTCCCGAAATGTTCGTAACTACCAATCTACGCTGCGTAACATCCCAGAAGAGCGGAGATCACATTTACGCCGCGGTGGAAGCCTGAAGTCACACCTGCAGTTTGTGAGGCATCAAGGAAGGCCGTTCTCAAAGGTGACCCAACTGGACACTGAAGTGTTTTCCTGGAGTTTGACCGTTTGACACCCAACACTGTGAAGCTGCGGTGATTAAACGGTCACGCTTGACCGACTTTCGATATTAAGTTCGACAGTTTGAATCAACCGTAACTTATATTTGAGGACGCGGATTCGATTCATCGCGTACTCTGGTAGGCCGTACCGCTGCTAAGGTAAACTGTCTACCTAGGAACCGCAAAGTCCCGGACGCAGTATTCGATAGGGTAGTCTGACGCATCCCTAACAATTTTTGCCAAAACTGGCTTGTTCCCTGAATTCCTGGGCAACCAGTTAACGTTTGTCGTATTCTTTTGGAAATTACAGGTGTTTGTCTCACCAGTGTCTGCACCTATCGCTGCAAACGTGAAAAAGTCACTTAGTATTTACAACGTATAGTTCTATGTCAGTATTCAAGTGACTATATTGTATTGTAATGCTAATCATTAATTAAATAATGGCGAATTCATAAACACGAGTAATTAAGAGAACTCAGACGAAATGCAACGTACATCCTTGATGCTAGCAGCCGAAGAAAAGTGTAAAGTTGGCTGTAGTATATTTTTATTTGCGGACACACCTGTGCGGTCCTACCAGTTTAACTGTTTGCTTGGCGCTTGTCACGGAGCTAGCTCCCTGTACAGTAACTACATTCATTATTTAGACATGTAAAGCATAATTCATCAAGGCCTTGTTTCACGCCTGTTTGTTTTACGCATTTTCGCTTTAACACCCCTTACCAATTTACACCCCTTCCTAGTTTACGCTCTCTCATTTTCAGTTTAACGCTTTTTGGCTGGTTAGTTACATTTTATTTAAGTATCTTTTTTTAATGGGAATATAAATTTTGATTTACGCCAACTTTTTCAGGAACACACGTAAGGCGTAAAACAAAGCTTCGATGTATAACAAAATGTATCTGCGCAAAACTGACAAACAAATTAATGTCAGCCGTGAAACATCATAAACCAATCAGCGTATGGGCATCTATTTTATCTGTCTGATGTTTACCCCGTTGTACTTTTATACGTAAAGCATAACAAATTGTGCGTGTCTGTCATTGTTATTGTTTAAATGTATAGAGCATGTCTCAAAACAGATGGCATAAAGTGGGCGTACCCCTTGTCAGTGTAATTCCGCTCCTGTTCACGCTAGCGTGAGATTTGGCGGCAACAAACATTCGTAGTACCGTCACTAAGGTGTAGCTAGGGATAGGCCAACCGCGAAACGAGAATAATGGATCTCGTGGAAGAGCTGACCTTTCTGGGTTCCAAAAACTGTTAGGAGAGGAGTCAAGGTTCGCCTGCTCCGTTGCTCCGTTTCCATTATGCTAATTGACAGCCATTGCTTTACTACTTGTTGCTAACCTGCGCGACATTTAACTGGATCCGGCAACACAAAGCAGCGCGAGTTCTGTGCAAACTTCGTATGCAGTATAGTTGTGCTGCAGTTTATCATGATCTTGAAACCGCGTGTTGACGAGGGACAGCCGTAAACGTCGCGGTGCCGAAGAACGTTCAGCAGCTAATGAGATGTTACCATGAACCATTGGGCGCCGGGCTACGGTAGAGTGTACAATAAAGTGCAGACCCGCCCAGCCGCCTCCTATTAAATGGACACCATAGGCTCTTTCGCTAGAGGTAAAGCGGCCGGAGCGTGAACATAACCATTCACCCCGATCTAATGCCGAGGTTAAAATTGGGTAAGCTTTAACTTTATTCCCACAGGCGTAACTTGACTAATAACACTGGAGAGACAAAATTGACCATGGGTATTCATCATCATCATCATCATCATCATCATCATCAGTTCTATAGCACTTGGTGGGCTTTGGCTGTCTTTTTCCGACGCTGTTGCATAGTTTCGTAACAATTTATTGTTTGTGGGTTGGGTTGACCCTACGCCCGACCCACAACCCGAGTCCCGAGTACCAGGGAATCCCTTTTTGTGTGAGTCATCACCTTTGATCTGCCTGGCATGAGAAGCCCTAGCAGTAGCTACACTACCGCCAGTCTGGCTCTCAGTATCAATTGAACACGCAAGCTCCACCACTATGTCAAAGTAGGGATACGGGCGGGGGGGCATGTGTATTAGGAACTTTAATTTTAGGAGTCAAGTTAGAAAGACGGGAAGATTGGTTTGAACCAGTCTTTAGTATACGTACACCCCTTTGCCCCACTCTGATGCAGTTTTTATTTGCCCCCCTTCAAGTAATTTTAGGTAGAAAAATATTGGATGGGCATTTGACCCTTCAGCCCCTCCTCCGACGCAAGTTAGGCGTATGTTTACTTCCCCATCTTTGCCTCAAAGGCGTGAGCTTTACGTACATGCTTCGTACCGTCGTGCAGCTCGCTGCCGTGTTTTCAAGATGATTCTAACTGCGGATTTAACCCGTTAAAGACGAAGCGTATCTGTTTTATATAAGGACTGAGTGCGTACCGCGCTGTAAACACTCTCCACTTCGGTTATAAAAACCAGTCTCTTAATGTTTTATAAGGCAAAAGTTGCTGTTTGTTCTGAGATCCGTACAAAACACATAAACGCAATGTGGGCACCACGTGGAATTTTTTAATCTTAAACCTGGTCGTACGTAAAGTTACCGCTAGGCTTTAAAAGGTTAATGGATACACCGATCATTTCCGACAGAAATCAGCTCACACGGCTAATTTTAGTGCAAACTGATCAGTTCCATAATGTGACATTCCCATAATTCCTTCACTTACGCACTTAAAATCATTCAAAAACCGTTCGACGCGCATCGTGTCTGACGAGTGTTGACCCGAGTTCGTGTTTGGACATCTTTGTTCTGTTCTGGTGACGTGGGTGTTCGTCGCGTAAAGCCGCTCGGATTCGCTCTCTCTCTCTCTCTCTCTCTCTCTCTCTCTCTCTCTCTCTCGCACTCTGAGAGTTCTCTTCCGGCGTGCATTGGTGACGTGCCGCTAGAGGTTGGCGCCATAGCCGCACGAGTGTTGACAGGGTCTGCCTGTGTGCAGCGTATGATGTCGGGTACGTCATCTTGTGTCCAACTTCGGAAGCAGCGGACGAAGAACACGTACGTTTGTACAGTTCCGATTCGCGCAGTTTATCGGTGAAGACGCGCAAACGTGGGGCACATTCAAAACAGAAATATCTACAGTGCATTCAGGTATGTGTCGTAGTCAGAGGTTGCTCAACGGGCATTTGCGAGTTGGGGGGCCACAATTTCATGGGCCCAAGCCATCACTGAATTGAAGTTGCACTGACCATGCAACCCCATCCAGTGTGGAAGTTGAGAATGCTTAGAACTGTACCTCCATATGCGATCATGCTGTTATTCTGAATTAAGCACAGCGACTTCACCTGTTACAATCAATTGGTCATTAACTATCGCAGTGGAACTGAAAGCTAAATTCAGATTTCCTGCAGCCGCTGTTGTTTTACATTCCGGAAACAAATTACCGCAACAGAAGTCGCTGGTTTTTTGAAACTGCATTGCTGCACAAATATTTCAGGGTTCAGTAATATTTAAGCCTTTAAAGACGAAGTGTATCTGTTTTATATAAGGACTCAGTGCGTACCGCGCTGTAAACACTCTCCACTTCGGTTATAAAAACCAATCTCTTAATGTTTTATAAGGCAAAAGTTGCTGTTTGTTCTGAGATCCGTACAAAACATAAACGCAATGTGGGCACCATGTAGAGTTTTTTAATGTTAAACCTGGTGGTACGTAAAGTTACCGCTAGGCTTTAGAAGGTTAATGAACAGATACGTGTTTTCAGGCTTCGCCGCGGTGTAAATGAGATCTTCGCCCTTCTGGGATGTTACGCAGCGTAGAACAGTAGTTACGGACGTTTCGGGACAACTTGTCGGTCCCATCTTCAAGGGTTAAGATGCGACCGATGGGTTGTCCCGAAACGCCGGTAATTAACTGCCAGTCTACACTGCGGAATAAGTCCTTGGTTGGCGCAACCCCCGCGGTTGCAAAGGGCAAAACACAGCGTGACATGTGAAAGGAAGGAGGGACGCAAGGAATAAAGAGGTACAGGGATAAAGAAAGAAAACTGAACATGTGTACTGATCTTTAGAGAAATTATGTGTAAGAGAAGAGGCGTGCTTTTCGATGGAATGCAGCCTGAATGTTGACAAGTGCCGACATAATCCTAAGTTCTGTCCAGTTTATTGCTGTGCAGTAGATACGTCGTTCACAGATGTAGTTCTTCTGGCAGAGTCCTTCCTGAGGAGCTAATAGATCCTCAGATAGTCAAGAAATTCCCCGCGTTTTGTGAAACCGAACGTTTGTTACCGCGTTTAGAAGATACCGCCACCTGTCCTTGGGTCGATCCAGTTCACCCTCCCATTCCACTTCTTGAAGATTAATTTTAATATTATCCTCCCATCTACGCCTAGGTCTTACAAGTGCTCTCTTTTCCTGAGGTTTTTCCACCAAAATCCTGTATGCACCTCTCCTGTCCCCCATACGTGCCACATGCCCTGCCCATCTCATTCTTATTGTTTTTGTCACCCGAATAATATTTGGTGAGGAACCCAGATCATAAAGCTCCTCACTATGCTGTCTTCTCCATTCCGCTGTTACCTCATCCCTCATAGGCCCCAATATCTTCCTCAGCACCCCATTTTCAAACACTCTCAACCTGTGTTCCTTCTTCAATGTGAGAGACAAAGTTTCACGCCCGTACAAAACAACAGGCGAAATTGCACAGAAGCCTTGTGAGATGGTGTGTAACATGGTGAGTTTTTACGGTGAAGAGTTGCTACCACCTCGCCCAACCTCCAAGCTGGAAGACCACCCCTTGTCGGCTGTATGCTACTGCTTGTTACATACATTCGCAGCTACCCTGCATGTTTGGAGGCCGTGCCTCCATCCGCAGCCTGAGGGCGCGCCATGGCGTGGTGACAAGACCCCCTTGTCACGCCGTCATCTCTTCCGAGATGACAGGGCGTGAAATCATACGTATTGTGCATTGCCGTGTAAATATCCTAACGTAAGGTTTCCTACTGAAATAACAAAGGACTAAGGTGAAGTTTGCCAAATGAAAAGGTAGTATCGAGATGGTAACATGTTATTTTAGGCCTTCTAAACGAAGTAAAAGAAAGAACTGCTTATGTGGATATCACATCCGTCTGTCTGTCCGTCTGTGACCTAGTATCGGCGACTAAGCGGTTGGGCGGATTTTCATGAAATTTGATAATAGTTGCCTATTTGTGGTATTGTTTAAATCACTAAAATTATCTGATTTCCCAGCTGTTGGAAGGAACATTGTAATGTGGAGTGGCTACATATATTTTCGAAATTTGTTTCGGATTTTGCGTACCTTCTTGCCTTTGATGCCCATGCACCGTGTACAAATATACTGTCAAGCAAATCATATTCTGTGTATCACATCTGTTTTTATCCCTCTATCGCGTTAAATACTCGCGCTATAAAAAATGTTCAAACAGCGCATATCTGTAAAGGGCTGTGCGCGTGTCGGCGTCTGCAGCGTATGGACGAGTACACAGACACGGTAATGACACTGAGCGAATTTAATATTCTTCTCAAAGAGTTGCCTGATATAAACGAATAAAGGTTAACTTTTTCGGTGCAAATACAGAATCACGTAAACGACTCGTTTCAGCATACAAGGAACGTAAGACTATCAAATACGTAAATGACTTCCCAGTACCACTCAACGTTGAAACAGAAGTAATTTGGAGGCCAGTAAAGAAATGGTTGGACCAGGTTTGGGAACCGGAACGAGCCAGTAGAGTCTAAGCTGATAGCGAAGAAGATGAAGAAGGGCCAGTGCTTAATTCTGTATTCAAATGTCTTAATGCACCCTATCTGCGTCAGTTATTTTGATTGTAGAGCAAATAATTATAACAGTAAAAATGTATTTATCAAGGGTTGTAAATATTTCTTTTTGTTGCCTCTTTTTAAAATTGCGTCTAGACACCGTAACACGTGTAGTTCTAGCGGTTCATATTACATTTAGAGGAAAACTGTATTTGTTACACGTACAGGCTTATACGTGTGTGTGTGTGTGTGTGCGCGCGCGCGCCCGCGCCAGTTGCCAGACTTATCATTCGCTGCTCGAATTTGATCTCTTATTCCCTTAAGAGTACGGCCTAGCGTAACTCCATATATTCTGAGAATCTGCTGTAATGAAAATATAAATAGCCCTAATGCTTCCCAGGTATATTACATTGAAACTTCTTTCTTTCTTTCTTTCTTTCTTTCTTTCTTTCTTTCTTTCTTTCTTTCTTAATTCCTTCCTTCCTTCCTCCCTCCCTCCCTCCCTCCCTTCCTACCTTCCTTCCTTCCTTCCTGTCTCTTCCGTGCTTTTAGCAGTGTCATGTGTGTTTTCCTTCTTAGTCCCACTAGGATTTGTTCTGCTGTCGTGTCCAAATGCCCTTTGTACCGCACCAGATGATCTGACGTTCTACTCAAAAAAGTAGCACCTACACTGCATGCCGAGCAAGCTCTGCACTTGGCGCTGGAATGGCTGGAGAGGATTGCAGCTCGGACATGCACAGGAATAAGTGACACGATTGTGTCTTCGCTGTCTAAATGACAGGCCTACAGACAATAAAGAGAGCAAAGCTAACGCAATTGGTTACGTCTTGCTTAGGAACTGCCTTCTAAAACACGTTATTGATGAAAAGATATAGGGAAGGATAGAAGTGACGGGAAGACGAGGAAGAAGACGTAAGCTGCTACTGGATGACCTTAAGGAAAGAGAGGATACTGGAAATTGAAAGAAAAAGCACTAGGTCGTACTCTGTGGAGACCTCGCTATGGACGGGGCCATTGACCTGTCGTAAGACAGGCTGCTGAATGAATGAATGAATGAACGAACGAATAAATGAATGAATGAACGAATGAATGAAACGACAGAAATCCGCCCAGTTGCGCCAAGATAAGCAGCACTGGTGCCAAGATATGCACTAATTAAAATTTCCAGTGTTCGTCCATTGCGATTTGCCATACCGCATTCTGTATGGTGTCAATTTATTGCAGATACTAATTTGTTATTTCAACTGATTGTACTGCAAATACCAGATTGCAGAGCCGTCGTTGATTTTCTTTCTATACTTAAATATCCACCATACTTACAGATATTTAATAAGTTACGGTATTGTAGAGATGTGGTGGCAGAAGTTTTGTTCGACGAGCCGTATGTGAAATTATTACATTGTAATTCTGTGTGTCAAGTATTGGTTATGTTGAACTGACACACGCCAAAATAAAATTTTCTCATGGAATAGTTTTGAAAGAAAATCTCTCATTGTGTGTGTGTGTGTGTGTGTGTTTGTTTGTTTGTGTTAATTATGTAATAGAAGTTTTATTCGAAAGATGTTTCGAGCGGATGTGTAAAGCCAGGTTCTTGCGAGATGCGTTTTGAAATGTATGTAGGCCATGTAAAATTGTAGTTATTGTTGTCCAATTTTTGCCGAACTTGGAAATGTCGACAGATGTAGCACAACTCCCAAATATCAGATTCGATAAAAATACGTGTAGCAGTTGTCGAATTAAATCATGCATGCATAAGGACGGACGACCATAGTCTGCGCAGTATGTGTTAATTTCATGAATAGTGCACATAATTATGGGGCAAAAATTGTCATCTCCTAGCGCTGTGTAGTGCCTGTTAAAGATAACAGGGTGTAGCTGACCGTGTAACGAACTGGGTGCATGGTATTCAAGTTTATGCGCAACAAATGAGTTGCGAAATAAGTTGTCAGCGTATGCGTCTTTTTAACATTCACCTGGGATAAAGCGGCCGGGGCGTGGAGCATCATTCCCGCATATAGCTTCATGTGAGGTGTGGTGCGTAATTATTGCATAGGATCGGCATCAGTAGGTCTGTGCTGAATGATGAAGATGACACACAAATCACATGAGTGATGTATGAGCATAAATCTTTATTATGTTTTAAGTACTTATTTATGGTGTGAAATGCAAATTCAAGAGGAATCTGATAAAATTAGAACTACATAGGGATGTCATATACTGTATGAAATGGGCATATAAGTTTATTTATAGTTTTTGTTATTAGAAATTAAAGCTTTGGCTCTGTGAAGGAACATCTGCAAAACGTTACATAGAGTCTGGGATCCTTCAGATAGTCCCCTTTTTATCCTGTAGGCCTTACATTGATCATGATCACATTCTGATCTAATAATCAGTTGCACAATATAGGATTTTTTTAAGCCGTTGGTAGTTACGCGGCTGGTAACGAAGCAAGAGTACGAACCCGAAGGTTCAGTACATGGATCCTGCAGGCTAGAAGCTGTATACAGTGTTTGCCAGTTACATGCGAAAAGGATGGAGATGGAACTGACGTTTGCGTAACACATATGTATGTTGTCGCTGCCATTGTCTACTTATTTGTACTGTAAGCTGTTGATAGTGTTTTTTGCGGACGCCAGAGGGCAGCATGGTGCACACATGTGGATGACATTGCAGCTTGCGCGCCGCACCTGCTGGAGCTTCGCTATCGATCCCAATTTTCAGTGAAACCCCCGTCCGTTGTCATAGTTACAGCTAGTTGGACATGAAGACGAAGTTGTCAATCTGAATCCGCTACAGCGCCAACGAATTCGCCCACTCTATGGCTCAGAGGCCTACTTGAGAAACAAATAGTCACAAAGCAATTTATGAAATTTTCCACCTTGAGTGACGTTCATAAGAGTGCGCCACTGAAGCCTGTCCTAAGCCGCTTTACCCCAATTCGTACCCTCCAACATTATTTCTGTAGGGTCCACAGTAGCATTCTCTTTAGCAGGGCTGTGGAGTCGGAGACAGAAGGAATCTTAGGTGGAGTCGGAGTCGGAAGGAATTTTTAGGTGGAGTCGGAGTCGGTAAAAATGTACCGACTCCGACTCCTACCTCAGTCTAAAATCTTAACTAGGTACTCCAACTCCAGAGCCCTGATAGCTACAGTAACCATTACACTTATAGGTTATAAGTCAAAAAAGTAGCCTGATGACTCACGTGGTGGTGATGAAATGTCTTATATGTGTACCATTATTAATACATATCGAGATTTTATGAACGAATCGGAGTGGGAGTCCTAGTCAGAGTTTTAAAAATAGAGGAGTCGGAGTCGGAGCTTTTGCGTGCCGACTCCACAGCCCTGTTCTTTAGGTCCATGCCCAAATGTCCCAAGTGGTCGCTTCCCTTCAGGTCTTCAAGCTAAAATTCATTGCCTTTCTCATATTCCCGTTCATACTACATGCCCAGCCCTTCTCACCCACGTTATTCTCTGTAGTGCTTGTTCTCAGGTTCTTTTGAATGCTACTTCCTGGGTTGCTCATCACTGTTGCTTGAACTACGGAGGTAGTACAGGGGCCTGGCAGCTATCACTGGAGCTTTATCACATAGGAAGCCTACATCCACCGGAAGTAGTCCACTTTTTCCTTGGAGTTTAATTTACCTTATTTTAGAGAGGAGTCTCCAGCTCCGAAGCAGTCCTTGCACCTGGTGAAAATGTTTCTTTTGCTGAAGACAAAACTCACAGCATACTTTCCTATGCCCAGACTTCCAGTCTTGCAAATTCTATGATGTTAATGTTATATTTAGGTAGCTGAAGTTTATAATTCATCTGTGAAATACAGTGTACCACCTGGGTGAGAGTGCTGATCTCTTACTTATAGGGTCTGTCACAGAGCCAAATCACACTCATGCCACAAATTTTTTCTTCTTGTAATTGTAATTATGTTACAGATTAGAGTTGTTACATAAGTTTATTCATATTTTTGGGAAGAACTTTTATTCTGAGTACAGATTCTGTTTATGTTAAATTTGTTGGGTATAACCTTATAGTTCTGTACCATTGCTATGTTTATAGCTGGTGAATTATGTACAGTGATCCATATACATATGATTTGTAGAAATGTTTGTAATATATGTTGGTGCAAAATTTCTTTTTAATAGTTCAGTTATTCCACTGGCTTTCACTGTTGAACTGCAAATTAAGTTTAAAATGTTCGCACAGTCTTTGTGTTGTTCTGCCATCTACAAAAAAAGGGTCTAGTGCCATACATCTTTTCAGAACTCTGTATTAAGTGGTACTGTTATTGGTCCACCTCATAAGGCCATGAATTTTCTGTATTATTACTGATTCTATGAAATTTTGAGCAATATGAGGTTTGGGTGGCTTCCAGTGGCGTAACATTCATACCAAATTTCATGAAAATCAGTAAATTTGTTCAGACATTGAAAGAGAGATGTGTTCAGACATCATCTTGATCTAACTGTTGTTTTCTGCTCTCTTAAGAAAGGAATGCAAGCAAGAAATGTCATCACATTTATTGCTATGAAATACTGTTCTCTGGTGAACTATTTTCTTTGTTTCAGAATCGAATGCAGGAGAGTCTGAAGCTCTTTGACTCCATTTGCAATAACAAATGGTTTACTGACACCTCCATTATTCTGTTCCTCAACAAGAAAGACTTATTTGAGGAAAAGATTAAGAAATCGCCACTCACAATATGTTTCCCCGAATATGGTGGTAAGTTTGTGTCTTAGATAACTCAATGTTTGAGTGTCTGAGCTCCCAACTGTGCTGTTAAATAAAGCATAAATAACTAAACAAATGAATACAGTAAATCTTAACATGACTGTGAAGTTGATCTGCTTGTTAATGATATATACAGCACATGGTACCCCCACCCCTGCGAATTGAATGTGGCTGGAGTAGTCTGCACTGAAGAGTTGAATCAATTTTGTCATTGTTGTGGTCATTGTTGTCACCATCACGATCATCCTTGTTACTTTTGTTGCTACTACTTTATTGTTACTACAATACTGCTGCAATAAAACAATTCACAGTGTAACCTGAATTAAGCAGAAGACTGTATCAGAGAGCAGAGTGCTTGTTTCTTGATTTTACTATGTATTGTGTTCACAAGAATGTATACGGGAAAGAAAATTTCTGTCGCAAATGATGAATAAGTTAGCTGTTCACTGCAGAATATGTCAGTGAAAAGGAAATAAACAAACCAAAAAATAAATGGGTAATATGAGGTGCATATAACTGAAACCTGTTCACAGCATTGCTGTGGCAAGGTAGACGGAATAGATGCAAGTTTGATGTTACACAGATTAGCCTAATACTGTAATGGATGCCAGAAGAATACCCGTCTTTTGTCAAAGAGGCCAAGGCTCATGGAGGACCATAGAGCCAAGCAGTAAGTGAGGTGTGTTTAGAAGATAACCTGGTTTGAATTTCGGCCATGTGACTGACTGACCTTATGGTTTTAGCAGTTTTCCTCATCTGTACAAGTGGTTGCTATGATCGTACCTTAAAATACACTGCAGCATTCTTCCAAACCATTTGTTCTTTATCATCTTCCCATCTAAGCGGACCATACATAACTTCTGCTGTTGAAATATTGGCCGTAAATGAGTAAAGATTCAATCAGCCAACCTCCCGACAGTTCAGATTTTCAGAGTGGTCTGTACTCATTATAGTCTTTGCATCATGTTAAAATGGTAAAAATTCCCGATGTTCCAGAGGAACTTACTGTATCCTTTAGAATCCAAATATATTACTTCGCCAAAATGGTAAAAATGTTTGACGTGTGTGAGAAACTTGTTTCCCCGTCTTTGGATCGAAATGTAGCACACTTGCCAAAAAGTTAGAAAGTTAGACATTGTAGAGGAATTGGGGGCACTGTGAAAAAGATTTTTAGTTGCTCCAAAACTTCGATTTTTTACTGCTTCAGCATAGTTCCATAGCCAGAAGACAATATAGTCAGTTAACTTGTTGTTAAAATCTCAACACTTTGTGTGTGATACAGGTGCACAAGAATATGGAGAAGCAGCAGCTTATATCCAGGCCCAGTTTGAAGCCAAGAACAAATCCACCACAAAGGAAATATACTGTCACATGACATGTGCCACTGACACCAACAACATCCAGTTTGTGTTTGATGCTGTCACTGATGTTATCATTGCCAACAATCTGCGAGGCTGTGGACTGTACTAACACCCACAATGGACCATCTGGTTCATCAGCTGGTCATCTGGCAGGCGATGGAACCCAGTGCCAGACAAGTATAGGGTGCAGCAGGGGTATTAAGGGAAGACACTTAACATGTGGTTCATCCCACTGGTATCAAGACGAACAATTAATTCCAGATGCAAGCAGAAAGAATACATTACTTTATCATCTGAGCACTCTGTTGGAACAGATTTTGGCTTTATATTCAACCACGATCATTTATTATATCTTGCCACAAGATCTTCTTTCTCTCTTTTGCACGTACATGAATCTTAACCTACAAAATATATACAGTTTTGTGCAAATGGGGATAAGTATGGTGTCTGTCATGGGCTGTGAACAGTCATGCATATGATTTAATCCCTTCCATGAGGCATTTGAATAATCTGTTCTTGCATATATCTTCTCCCTGTGCAGTGTGTGTGCAAATTTATAGCACAAAATGGGAGGTCATATTCAAATGCTCAAAAAAGAAAAATGCTTCATAACCTGACTTTCATTAAAATTTATCAAAACACTAAGGTCTTTCTTGCCCATTGAGTTTTATAGATGGAGAAGTGCATTTATTCACATCTCATGTCCCTTGAGGCTGTGCTGTTTTATCAAAATTTCAATAACAACATTATACACAACATGCACATTTTGTTTACTTTTTTTTAATCTGTGCATGTTTGTGTGATGATAGTGCATTTAACTTGATATTCACATATAGTAACAGTTCAGTTCACATATCACATATTTGTGCATTTGGGATTTGCACAAATTACAGTTCACCACATCCTGTTATCAGTTGTCACTTGTCCCCTCCCCGTGCCTCACCCTTTGCTCCTGTCCGTGATTGCAAGGTTAGGTTGGATCTTTCCATACACTGTACAAGATACGTGTGCTCCTCCCACACATTATAAAACCAAAATGAATGCAAGAGGTGGTAAATAATTTTTCAAACATGATTGCAGTATTTGACGTTCCATCAAAATTAACCTTACTGGAACTTACCTTCTCAGAACCTAAAGGTCATTTTAGCAAATGAATGCTTGTTTAAAGTCCATGTTTTATTGCACATTTACCAGCACATATGAATTGTTCATCTATTGCATTGTGGTCTTTGCAATAAATTCCCAGTTTATTCTTCCTTTTCACAACATACAAATGATTTTAAATATTTCATCAGCCAAATAGGAATTAAAAATCAAACTCATTTACATGTGAGTTTCATATGTAATTGTACAGAATTAAACCTAGCCTTGTGGAGGTTTCAGACATAAGTTCTCAAAAAAGAGTATGAGGCTGTTATTCTAAATTTATTGGGACAAATTATGAGTAACAGTATTCTGCAAAATTTCCTTCATGGTGGCTTGTAAAAGTGGATGTGTATATGCCAAACCACAGTGTTTTAGTACATGACATTCCTTTTGATTAAACTAAAGAAACATCTTCAGTACATCCCAAAGCACTTTTGATGCTGATGAAAACAGAGTGAAGAACCATCTCCTGACATTGACTACATATTCAACTTGCTGTTATGGTAGTTTGCAGAAAAGTGTATATTCTGATGCAATATTTGCATACAAGGAGAAAGTATTGATAAACATTACATGTTATTTAAACTTTTGTTGTTTCCCTAAGTCATTTATCATGAATCTAGTCAGTAGTGTTGATTCTTTTCTCCTCTTGATCAGTATAACAAAGATGACATTTTTAATTTATTTGTTACCCTATATAATTTATACTTGAATGTCCTCTTTCTTTCTTCCTTTCCTTCCCAGAGGAAATCTTTTTCGTCTGTACACAAAAGAGGGGGAGAGGATATAGATGGGTGAATTATGTAGTCCAAAGTGGACAAACCTAGTTGGAGTTAATGTATGCAGAGAATGCTTGCATGCAACTATCTACCCTTAACACAAATAAGGTACCACTTTTCTTGTTACCTCATCTTCTTGAGATATCAGAATCAGTGCGCCATTCAGATAACATACAGTAGCAAAATTTCCTACTAGTTATTTCCCCCATCACAATTCTCCACAGAATTCATTTTGTAAGAGAAATATTGAAGATACAGTGTTCCATGTTTCTGAAGTGATGGAATGTAGCTTCGCCATAAGCTCTGCATCACCACTTAAACCAGAAGTGTACAATTCTAACATAAGATGTTCCCTAGTAACCAGAATTTTGAAATATGTCTATTTCAGAGTGATGTAGTGCTGCATACCAGGTGTCACAAATACAGGTAGTAAGAGCCAGAAGTTTTTTAGTATTTCAAAAGACATCAATTTTTTCCAGTACTTGTTTATTTTTTTTTGTAATTAAGGCCATGAGGTCACATAAATATAATGTAACTAAAATAATGAGTCAGCTGGACGCTGTTTGGGCTGCATTATATCACTAGAAATTGATTCAGCATGTAATTCTAAACTTGTGCAAGGAAATCTAACCCTGGTTTTAACATATGAATGCTTATTTCATTAAATGTATTAGTGTTGCCTAAATGTGTACTGTAAAGATTACAGCGATTTTACGTACATTGCAGGCTTGATCTTTGTCTTCTGTTTGAGAGCATCATTGTTGCCTTACTCCTCTATCTTGTGTGTAATGAGAGTGAGCTGATACCATGAACTTAAGTTTGTCAGACCACAATCGAGGGATTGATAGAATGCTTATGAGATGATTGAACATGTTAATGGAGTGTGAGTTCAAAGGGTGAAGTTGTCATTGTTGATCACTAATTGTGTGAAACAGGAGATAGGTATACTTCAGTTGGCTTGTGTTTCTGTAATTATGTGTTCTGACATGATCTAACAAAATTGGTAATGTTATGGTAGTAGTTTATATAACATGTCTTGGGATATTTGTTCTCATTCTTCCTGGCATACATGAAGTATTAACTATATCTGTCAAAGGAATTAATTCCTGGAGGAATAATAAACTCCTATAATTTTGTTTCAAGGAAGGGTTGGAGCATAAATCTGAGTGGTGGTATAATCCATGTTACATAATTGAAGATCATGCTGATAGCATATTAAAACTTCTAACATCCCAGAATTTGTTAGTAACAGGAAGTTACTTTAAAAAGTCTTTTTATTGATTTGTGTTGACATGAATGTGGATTTTGTTTGAGAATGTCATGTGACATAACCATAAAGGCCTTTGATAACATATGTTAAGTTCATTAAAATATTTTAGTCATGCCCATGCAGAAAGAAACCATTAAGTCATGAAGTCCCTTCATACAAGTTAATTGAAAGTATCATAAATTTTTCCCTCATCTCCTCCCTGGTCACAACTGAACCAGTCTTCCATCAGACACTGGAAACTGACAGAATTATAAACATAATAACCCATTCCATTGAACTCTCTCAGAATATGTTATTACTGTACCTAGAGTAAGGAGGGCCTGATCGTACTCTTTTCCTATAGATGAACTGGTTCTAAGCTTTTCAAGTATAGCTCTGTATGTGACTGCCTACTAGTTATTTCACACAATGGAAACAAAATTGATAATGCTTGAAATATGTTTTGTAAATGTCACTTTCTGTAAATGTTGTGTGACTGCATGTTCATTGTCCATTGTACATACCATGTGGTGCAAAGCCCAATGGTATATTGACAGTTTTGTTTGCTTTTGGACCCAAAGATAGTCATGTCAACACTGCACACAACCAGTGTTGTGTAAATCTTGAAAAGTGCACTGGTTCATTCATACAGTGAAGTGTTTAGTGGCCTTGAGTTGTTGATCACAGGGGCGTACCCTGGGGGGGGTCTGCCGGGCTGCAGTCCCCCCAAACCCAACATTTAAAAAACACAGATTTTGCAGATAGTATGATATCAAAAGTTTTACATGATTTCCCCATCAGCTGACATCAGCCACTGAAATCAGCTGATGACTAGTACATTAGAATTTTGAAAAATAAATTAGTAAAATTAAAAAAAAACAAGAAGCTAGGACACTGTGATTGAGTCATGAAACATGTAGTTATGTTTGTATGCATATAAATTCAGTTGCAAACAGTGTTTTGTTGTACTTACAACATGATTTTTATAACATAACTTTTAAGATCAAACATAAATTATTTATAGTCTCAGGGTCAGCCCGCCTGGCAAGGAAAAATTCTGGGTGCACACCTGGTTTATCACAGAGCATGGAAGTTGCATATGTAGGTGCTTCCTGTGTTGCAGAGGGAGATAAATATGGTGTTTTTTGTGTGTACCAGTACCAGATTAACTGTGTGGTGCTGGCTTAGGTAATGAGTGGTGTGACTGCATAGTGGTGCTGTTGCTCTGTGTATGCTACTGCATTAGTACATGAAATTTGGGGTTGTGAGTATTTCTGTGGGATTTGTTTAAATTAATGCTGTTTTTTACATCATGGTAAATATGGTATTTTTTTGTAGGGCATGCATATAAGATTTCTTTTTTGGCCACATGGATTATTTCCATGGTATTTTATATGGTTCATTTCCCATTAAATGTATTTTGTATACAAGAGGTGTAATTTTAGTTATCCACACCAAATTTTGTGGCCTGCGTGTTCTCTTTATGTCCTGTTTTAAATAACATTTCTCTCTTTCCAACATAACTGGCATGGGCAACCCAGGCAATTTATTTTATAAACACCACTGTCATAAATTTTATTCAGTTTCTTAATTCTTAATTCTATTCAAACCATTTTAAAGAACAAACTTTAGTTCATTACTTAATAAGAAGAGAAGCTGCCTTTAAAGGATATCAATATCATTAGCAAATCTTCTTCCTATCAGAAGACATCACATGGTAGAAATTTAAAGCACATTCCAATATGTTTGTTGCCAGTGGCAACACTAGGAACGGCCCTGTATATCTCCAATATTATTATAAATACAGCCAGAAAGGAAAGTTGGGTGGGGGATCACAAGTAACCAGGTTGCTGGCAACATTAAAATTCTAGCACGATATCTCAGGACAAAGCTGTCCCTGCCAGAAACTAATTACCATTAGCATCAGACATCTGACATGTAAAATGGTATAAAACCCAGGGTACAAAAGTATTATCAAGTAAATAAATTTTGCAAATTTGAACAAGTCATTAGTTTCTGATCTACAAAAGGGATAAAGTGGATCCTTTTTGCATGTAATCTGGTTATGAAGAACTGATTGAATGCCATGCCATTTGACTGAGTTTGCAATAAGGCACAGTGTCTGACAAATGCTATGGTTGAATGGGTGTCCTAGAAGTTAATTGCCTAAACTGGTGTCAGGTTTACTAAGTTTAACTACCTCTTGTACATGCAATAAAAGATGAAACTGTAGCTTATAATGGTATTGCTGAGGAATTTACAGATTTTTTAAAAAGTTATCTGATAATCATGATGTGAAACATGCATCTTTCATAACGTTTACCTTAATCGAGAGAAAATGACTGAGAAAGTAAACAGTACATGAATTTAGAACAAGTCAGCAGAGTGGAAGCACAAACATAAGAAACGGCCAGTTAAAAACTGAAAACTTACATTTTGAGATCTGTTTGCTGGCTCGTGTTGCATTTATGTAACTTGTGGTCAGCATTCTACAATGACTGCAGATACATGACCATGCTTCAGACCAATATGGAACACTGTCTTACATACATATATGCACATATAAAATTAAATTGTTGCTTAGTTGTGGAATTAAATAACAATAATAATAATAATAAAATAATGTAATAAGAATATTGAAAACAATTATGATAATTGTAATACAAGAAGTAATGTTCATGTTTTGCAAGTAATAGTAGATCATGTATATGAAATTATAAAGTGCTAGAGAATTTACAATGTTCTCTACATATTGTGTGTTTGTTTCTCTGTGATGTGAATATAAAAATATTCCCCAATTTGATGTAGATTAAAGAGCGTTTTCAGGATGTGAAAGCTGTTTTTGGTGCCATATGGCAGGAGTGATTGTTAACACAGTAGCCTATACTGCCAGGGTGCTTGTGCTTACAGCAGACCCGCATCTGCAGTTCATTGCAGTCCAATTTGTAATGTTTGCCCATTCCTCTCCTCTCAGCTGAGACAAGTTTTTTCCCACAGATTTGGGTCAATGATTTTTAATTAATTTTTTTTTGTGACATTGGCAAACAAAAGTATTTATAAGATATGAAAGGTGTGTATGATAGTGATTGCCTGTACAACATACATTAATATATTACTTGAGTTACAGAAATGGCAAAAGAAATATTGTAATCATGGCTTTTATTGTTATACATTCACAGTTACCAGTAATTGAGTTGTATTGACCCAATAACTGTGTACAGAAACTTGAAGGTGTCTTTTTTGTAATAAACTTCATAGGACTAGTACCAAGGAACTTAGTGCATTTTTAACATCCATGGACCTAAACATTTATGCCAGTGCTGTGTTGAAGGTGATTAAAAATGTGACTATAACAAGGAATGGACTTCCTTTGGCATAATGATATAACGACAAATGTCTGTCTTGTTGAAGCAAGGTGGGAGTGGGACCACCCTTAGCAATGTGTGTAGTGTGAAATATGAAATGCATTTTGAGTAATCCTCTGAAACCATCTTATCTGTGATTATAGTTTCTGAAATCCCTTTCTATTGCCTCTCACAGTTTTAGTGTATTGTTACTTGCTAAGTGTTTGTATTTTATCCATTCTAACACAACAGATTGCTTTCACCCACCCTCATTGTGAGAAATAAAAGAGAAACATACTTTTCGCCATGAGTGTCTGAATTATTTTAATCAGTATGTGCCATGTTTGATATACTATGAGTAGTGTAAGTAACCCCCATGGGGATAATGCACTTTGGTTCACTGTTGCACAAAAATCCTCATGCTGCTTCCTAAGCTGTTGGCTTGGCAATTAACCTGTCAACAAATACTTGGCACATTATAACTGTGTAAACATGTGATTTGTATAGTGTTGTATTAATGTATTTATGCTGCTTCCAGTCAGCTTTCAAATCTTAACCACGTGGGTCCACATACACACGAGCACCACCACCAAACCCCCCCTCCTGCTTCAGGGAGTATAACAGAAGCATCATTATATATTTGGTCAGTGGTTTCTTAGTTCAATCCTGACAGCCTGGAACCCATACTGCACCTGAATCACATCTTCTGATCTGTTGTATGTACATTAAGATGTCAGATACTATATATAATTTCTTTACTGAAGAAGTGTCATCTGCCCATAGACTTGGCTTAGCATAATGTGTTTCACATTGTAATACTGTGTGAAATGTACAGCAAAATTTTGTTAATCCGACATCTCATAATTTTGGAAATCCTGATAATGTGGCACTTGTGGAGGGTAGTCCCAAAACCAGAAGTTTTGCTTTTATACCAATAAAGAAACATCAATGAAACAGGCAGATCTCATGGACATGTTCAAAAAGGCCTTCAACAATGTCTGTATACCAAGCATTGTGATATCTCCTGACCCCGTATCTTGTACTCCATCAACTTCTTCAGGTGTGAAGAGTCTAGAAAACACAGGTGAGGACCCTGGTGACCCTGGACCAGCAAATGAAGGAGACACCCAAATGGAATACTTCTCTGATTGGTTGTCCAGCCCAAGTGTATGGGCATTAACAAAAACTTAACATTTAAGAACTTAGGTCAGCAGAGGTATTGTCTGATAACCTGGAATAGCCAATAATCTGGTACCTGTCCAGGCTTGTATGAGTCAGATTAATGGAATTTTGCTGTACTTTAAATTTTAGGCACAAAAAGTACTTGAAGATCACGTACAAGTGCTGCTTTTATCGTGTCCCTGACAGCTTTGTCACATAGAAAGCCCATATCTTGCAGGACATCTTGTGACAGCTGTTGTGCTCAGGGACACAATGAAAGTGACATTCTGTATAATCATTATACTTACCAGCCATTGCAACAGATTAGTGTTTACCCTACACATTTTACATTTTATTTTCTGTCTTGTTTCAGAGTAAACATTCTTGATAACTTTGTTTTGATATTCCAGGACTCCATAGTTGATTTACTGCTGCTATCATCCACTGAAGTTTGTGTATCTTCCCTGCAGAGGCAATCCATGTTTGTGGATGGCGATAGCCCATGTTGGTGATTGAAATGTCAGGCTAGATGCTGGAATTCACTTCCCAGTAGGGACATAATTTTATCTTTTCACCACCACATTGAGAACATGTTAGGGACACATCAGCTTCCTAGCCAACGTGCATTGGGGTGAACTTGAGGAACATGAAATTTGCCACTCAACATGTGTCTAGAGTCAGGGTATGGAGCCTTGCCTCTATGCCTCCTACATATATTTACTGCATAGTGCTTTTTCAAGTTGCCCTAATTTACTGCCCAGGGTATGTTACGATATTTTCAGTTACACATATTTGTAGATTTTATTTTCATCAATGCCAGCAGTTCTCAACAGATGAAGTTTAGTGTAAATTTGCACTTTGTTTCAGTTAAATTCTAATTTAAATGCTCTCTCATATCATGTTTCAACAGGTGCCAGTTTAATGAAATACAATAACCTATAATTAACTTAGGAATAAGGAACTGCAGTAATCTATGGACACGAGATGATCTGTGATCTATAGCGACGTGCACGTTATTCACCATATCCCCATCATCGACTCTTTCATCTCTGACCCGGCTGTGGGTTGGGCACAGACGAAGGTGGTTAAGCTTGGACACTTTCAGGTTCTCACAGTGGTGTTGAAGATATAAGTCGTCTAGGACGTGACTCGGAGTCGTTTACTTGCCAAACGACTAGCATTACATTCCAAATAACTTCAATCTTCCAACTAGTTTAAGTGTCCTGTTGTACTCCCCGCTTCGTATTGTCCGTGACATACTTCTTTATGTTGGTCACACTATCCCACAATTGCCATTGGTGGGATATTGGAAGCATGGATCAGGGAAATTGTTTGTGTGTGTGTGTGTGTGTGTTTCGCCACGAAGACATTGAGTGAGACGTGTAGGGTTGCTGCCTGAGAATGCCGAGTTTGAAAATAGTGTTGCAGAAGTTTTATGCAGAGTATGTTAATAACACTCCAAAAAAACTGAAAATAATCGATGCTTATTTGTTGTATGTATTCTTAACAGGCATTATCCAGTTTGCATATTGCTGCCTCGTTGGAACTTTTCCATTTAATTCGTTCTTGAGTGGATTTATTTCTTGTGTTAGCTGTTTTGTCCTTGCAGGTTAGTGAATATTTGACTGTTTCAAGATTTGCGTGTAGTTTGTTGGAATTATTTGCATGTAAACGTTCATGAAGTTAACGTGGGTTAGAATGATTCATTAGTATTATTCACTAGTAAACAGAAACCCGAATTCTGGTACAAAATTTATAAGTAATAAAAAAATAGTAATGTGAAAAGAGGTTACAGTGACAGACATATGCTGTCAATAAAAACTGATTTCCTACGTTTTGAAAAGGATAGTCGTATACCTTGGAAAAGTCATGTAGAATTCATCCTACAAAAATTGCTCACTGTACGATTCGGGTATGGCGGGATACTAAGGACTTTAAAACTGTGGCGCTCTGGGTGGTTATACGTGGCATGTATGATATTCTGAGACGTCTTATCAATTTAATAAAAATTCCTTCTACAAAAGAAAGTTACAGAATCTCAGCCAGTGTTCAGAAGAGAGGTTCATGTGGAAGTCCCATATGCTGTCTAACCACTATTTAGTAGCTGTAACAGCATTTGTAACTGACACCATAGTAAAGTTTTAACGAGCTTGGAGGTTCATGTGGTCAATACAATACATGAACTTGGTATTCACAGGCCAGTCTTATGAACTTCATGTGTATGAAAGAGGAGTCTCTTAACTATACAGCAAGATCATCATCCAAATTAAGTGTAGCTAGCCACAAAGAATTAATAGTGTGAAGATTCATTCAAAGAATTTCTTTTGACTCAGGCCTTCTGCTCAGCTTATGAATTTATATTATTAACATGTGATTAGCAGGCTGTATCCAGTTATGATCGCTTGTATTGTTTGTTGTTCTGTATCTGTTTATGACATATAGTGCTCTGTCTGTACAAGTGGTTCTGATTATGGCCATTGAATGGCTTTAGATTAAGTTCTAGAGTTCATTCAAAGCACGAAGACTGGTCCTGTACTGACAAAGAGACATGCCATCTGACATACAACAAAATTCTTGAAACTGTTGTCAAAGGAGACTACTTTTGTACGAATTCTTCTCAGGCTGATAGCCATGTCAATTGTTTAAAAACCTCCGACGCTTCAGAGACACACTCCATCTCCATCCTCAGGGAAAGTGAGCTGACTACTTTTGATTGTTTTCACTGTTTTCATTCTGAAAGATTAATCGGAGAAACAGAAGCACTTTTCCATGTAAATTACCATGCTGCAATGTGGAGAATGATGCAAATTTTGTACAGAATTATGGGATTTGATGAAAACATATGAGCATTGATACATGCTTTTAAAAGGCATAGCTGCAAATGTAACTTCAGTTTGCTCACCAATATGTAACCCAGCTGTCTGGAAATACAGTGTGATTAGTGGCATTTGATATCATAAATGCAAGATATGCTAGTCATGAATTGGAAATGTCAAAAATACAGACAGCTTGACATGTAGTACAAGATCTGTTAACCCTTTAAAGATGAAAGGTGTGTGTGTTATATAAGGACTCAATTTGTACTGCACTGTAAACACTCCATTTCAGTTATATAAACAAGTCTGTTAATGCTGCACAAGGCAGAAGTTGCTGTTTGTTTACAAATCCGTACACAACACATAAACACAACGTGAGCACCATGTAGAATTGTTGAATGTTAAACCCGGTGGAACTTAAAGTTACCGCTAGGCTTGAAAATGTTAAATTTACAGATCTAAAGTATTATTCCAAATTTCTTAATATACAGCAATCTGTACATAAGCATTTTTAGACACTATAAAATTGAATCAGTTAGTTGTCTGTGAGTGAAATATGCATGTATTTTGAAGTTTTTTCTTGTTTTGTCCACAAATTCTGGAGAAGAAAAATAAGTCGCCAGAGGAGCTTAGGAAGTAGTTTTTTTTAGAAATCTGAGTGCCTGAACAGGTTACACTGCTCACTTCACATGCAGTAATGTGTAGGCTACATTAGTTTATTTTCCAAACTTTTTAATTCGTCATTTTTCATTTCATTAGTCTCACAGCACAAAAAATAAGCTTTAAAGGATTGAAAAGCATGTTCAGGATTAACCATAAATATTAATTAACACCAAGTTGGTGGTGCAATCTTTCTTGGCCAGGTGATGATATTAAACTTGCCAAGAAAGTCCACGTATTGGACCCTGTCTGTACCCAGTGTAATTCATGTACCATTGTTCATTTTGTGCATTGTAGTTATAATTATTTAGATATACAAAGAAATACACACAAAAGATGTAAAATTACAGGTTATCTGTATACATAAACTCTCCTACATGTATCAGTAAGTCTGTGTATATATATAAATATAATTTTGACTTGTTAATATTTTACATGTATAAATCCCTGTGTATTATTGTCTCCCCCAGGATGGTGGCCATTAGCCAAAACATGTGGTAGAGTTTATGTATGTAGAAAACTTGTACTTTTGTACATTTTATGGGAATTTTTTGGTACATATAAATAATTACAGTTTAATGTATTTGGTAATTTTACAACCTGTTGCCATAAGATCCATCAGTATTGTCTTTCTCCGTGCCATGTTTTGCAAGTAGCCTCTTCCCTTTATGTTTTCAGCCCAGCATGCATTTACTATGTCTTGCATATTAACTCTCAATGTTAAGTACGCATCTTTTTTTCTTTTGCAGTGTGCCTTAGGCTGCAAGTGAATCCACAGAACAAGAACCAGTTCTATGGTATCAGTCCAGAGCGAGGTTTTGCTGATTTCATCTTTGCTCACATTGTTTTGCATATAGTTGTCATGAACTTCATTGGTTGAAAGCCATTGTATATATCAAATTTGGTACGGATTTAGCATACATTTTTGCAGTTAATGTTGTTCTCAGTTTTGGATGTTGGCACAGTGTTGCATTGAGCTTACCTTCTTTCCCCCCACCCCCTCTCTTCCCTCTTGTGCCCTTATTGGTGACTGGCCAATAGAGAAGTAGGTCTCTGTTAAGCCTTTTGGTGTTGGATTTTATTTCATGAACCCTTTTCTCATAGTAAATATTATTCCATTCTATTCCATAATTTCTATTATTGATAAATTGCAAAGTCAGCTTTAATCATTGAGGCATTTTGGGTTATGTTCCTTGTGGTGGTATTCTCAGACACAACTGAATCCATGCGGAAAGTGTGTACTGTTTCTGTACAATAAGTATTATACAATATAATAAATTATCCAACAAGAAGAGGGGGAAGTTCCCTGCACCTTCACTTAAAGCACAAATAGCCTGTATTTGTGTGCATATTGACTTATTAGAGGCTGGTAGTTTTAACATGGATGGGATATAATGGCCTACATTAGCAACAGTTTTGACATTTGTTGGTCGTAGGGTTAATTTAGAAACCGACTAATATTTTACTATGTTTCAATTTAGAAAAGTCACTCCCCATTGTATTTTTCCATTTATCACATTTATTTGACAATGTTTAATAGACAATGGTCTACAAAAACTCATAAGCATAACATAAAATTTAGTGCCAAGTCACATGTGAAGCCACACTGATTTCACAGTGCTTCTTGAGCTGCACAGCAGATGCGTTATGTGCCATACCAGTGTCAGCCAGTGACACTGTGTATAGTATAAGCATTGGATAAAATGTTCTCAGGCTGTCAGCCATGTTAGATAGCTTAATGGTGAATGAGGCAACGTATTGAGAGCCATGTCCGTCCTTGTCATCAGGGAAGTGTGGTTCGGTTCTTGTGTAATTGTGTTGTAAAAGTAAATGGATATTCATAAATAATGTTTTGTTTCTAATGTAATTAAGAAAGAAGAAAGAGCTCAAAAGAATGACCAGGATGGACACCTTATAAATGTAACATGACAATACTGTATATTAAAATGTGTTCTGTCCTACAGTCTTATTAGAAAAAGAACTGTAGATTACCCAACAAAAGAAATGGGTAATTTAACAGGCTTTATTGGCATATGCTGTGGGCAAACCAAGAGGATAAGTTCAGTAGAATTCTCAGTGTTATAGCAGGCTTTGTGTTTGGAACAATTCATATTAATGTACAACATTTTTAAATTTTTGCAGGTCAGAAGGTGACACTTGAGGAAGGGACAGAACTTCCTGTTTGCTGGAACAGAAAATGAAATTGCACCTGAAACCTATAAATTTGTACTGTTTATCTGAAGCATACTGTATGTGTCACCTTTCTTTTTAAAATTCTGTTTGGGGTTAACATCATGATGTACTGAAAGTCCTCATTAAACAATGGGTTTGCATGCATAAAGATCATAATGTAGAGCAAAACAACATAGAATGTAGCATTCTTTCCCATAACAGTTATACTGAAGATAACGAAAGTAAGCCACTAAAATTCTTCGTCGTTAAAGTAAAGCAATGTTGTCTGGGGCAATGTTAAACAAGGACTGCTAGTATATAATTTCTGTTCATAAATGTTAATTCTTGAAAATATATATTATTTTTTCATTCAGGTACATGGGTAAGAGAAATTGTAAATGATGAAATAAAGTCTGTCTAATATTAGTTGTCATATATCTTGTACTTGGAGAAATACCTGTCCCAATGCCACTTCAGCCACCACAAATGCCACATTGAGCGGCCTGGGACCAAACCTGGGTCTCTGAGATGAGAGGCCAGCAATTAACCACCTGCATCTGGTTTCTCTTGTCATGAGTACTCCACCAGTGCTGTACACACTCACTAATTCGTTTGCCACCAGCACTATGTCATGTTAGCAGTGGACAGAGGTGTCAAATCGAACACTTCTTTCTATATCTCGTGTGTGTGTGTGTGTGTGTGTGTGTGTGTGTGTGTGTGTGTGGCTATGGCCATGGAGAACTTTGAAGAAGCTCATTACTGTCCTCCATATAGTGCCAGCTGAAGAATATGTGAAGCTTTATCTCCACTCCCTCATACATCTTCATAGTATAGTGTTCAGTTAAACAAATAACTTTATATAAACATGCATATTTTCCTATTTAATATGATGATAAAAGTATCAACTACAACGTTTTGTAATATCTTGGGGTTCTCACAGCAGTGACTATGAGCATACCATCTGCTGAGATGCGTCACTGTGTCGATGCTAAGAACAGGGGGGTGTAATATGTAACTTCGGGGTTGTTAGCTCCTCTCCGCGCCCCCCCCCCCCCCCCGCAAAGGAACTCTTAATAAGTTATGTTGGCCAAATCATAACTGGATGCATATTCCAAACAAATACAAAAATTTAAATTTTATCAAATTTGTAACGCATCCCCAAAGAGGTACCTAACAATGATTAATTCCGAATGTGAAGCCAAGGAGTAAGTAGTGGAAATCGTCAGGGATGTGGGACCTGGTGAGTTTCAAAGCGTAGTTCTTCAATGACAGATGACATATTACGCGAATTGAAGAAACTGTGGAGTGTACAGCTTCTCTGCCTCACTTTTTACAGGCACTGTAATGCGACAAGATGAATCGATACCTGCTACGAAGAAGAACGATGCGATGTTGGGGGCCGCAGCCGCAGTTTCTGTATGCTTTGTACAATTAACAGCACAAGCTCAGGTTCTCCCGCGACTGTACTGCGCATGCTCGGAAGAGAAGCCAACAGCCTGTTATATCCCCGCCTGAACACGCTCATTAGTCAACATCGACACAGTCAGACGTGGGTAAAACTTTCAATCGAAGATACAGGAGCAGTCAGCTGTGCCTCGAAGTACAGTTTATGAATTAACAATATGACGCACCTAGTTAGAGGGGCGCAAAAAGAATTTGGTACATTGCCATACTGAGAACGCTATTACATGTTGTAAAGGGATGAAGTTCCCCTTATAACAGTACATTAAGGCCCCGAGGGCGGAAGAATTAATTATAGCTCTATCTTTAATCTCGGTGCTAGATGGAGAGTAATACTTGTTACGTAGGACTCATCAGTTTTTTTTATAATTGATCAAATCTACGATTTCACAATACGATGGCCCGGGACGAAACATACCCTACACCGCGCAGCCTCCCGTCAACGGGTACCAGATATTTTTCCGGGGGTAAGGCGGCTGGAGCGTTAAGGTGACCACTCACCGCCACCTAGTGCCGAGGTTAAGAATGCGTGGCGCTATGTGGCCAGGAACAATTCTACTTTTCCCCTCAGTAATTTTGTCTCCAGACTCACAATTGAGCGCGCAGGCAGTGTTGTTAATACAGGTTGGAATCAATTTAAAATATGGCGTGCGACTGGCCTCCAGTGGTATTGTATCATGCCAAGGTTCTTGAAAATGGCCACGTGTTTCAAAATTTGGAATGGGGACTTATACACACAGTGTGGTGTTCTCGTAAGCGTATCTTACTCCTTTTTAGGGAGGAAAGTATGCTTAAAGTGTAATTCAGCGTAGTATTAATATTCGCAAATTTCTGTGCCTTTTTTTTTGTTGTAGTACTTAATTGGCAGTGATTCTCAGATAAATTTTCAGTTTTTCACGCGTGAGTGTGTGGACGAAGCTCTTTTTCCTTGCCACCTCGCCTGGGCCTTGTTACCTGGCTGTACAACCGATTAGCACCTTATCCTACTCACTTTGACCCTGAAGATGGAGGCAGCACGTTCCTCCGAAACATTGCTATCTGCCGGTAATAGTACACGATGTCACAACCAAGCACACCAGTAACTGAATGATTCTTTTTTTCAGATACAAATTATATTGTTACAAATGTTGTCGTGCTACAAACAACACACGCAGGACTGCATAATCCTGAACAATTTTTATCTATTTTGGTAAATTCTGAAAGGTTTTGACAGTGGTGTATAATATTGTGTGGTGAGGGGTTTATGGACTTTATCCATCGGCCAGGAGTAGAATATTAAAAATATTAAAAAATTAAAATCACAACGTTTCGGAAGCTGGCTCTTCTTCCGTGCTCAGATGAATGGAGGGGGAAAGAGAATAACACTTACTCTGTCTAAGCCAGCTTCCGAAGCGTTGTGATTTTGATTTTTTAATGTTTTTAACATTTTACTCCTCGGACGATGGTTAAAGTCCATAAGCCCATCACCACACAATATTTCTCTATTTTACAGAAACACTAATCACCAACAAACGCACAAAGAGAGTTTTATCATCAGTCTAACACACTCCTACATGTTTCGACCCTGCTGGGTCATTCTTCAGGGAGAACTCTTTTGTTATCGTTACACTAAGGTTGCACTTTATAGTTGCTGTTGACTGTGCACTGGAGGCGTGAACTCTCTGCGGTCCCGAAGCCGGGACAAAAACGTTCTCCCTGAAGAATGACCCAGCAGGGTCGAAACATGTAGGAGTGTGTTAGATTGATGATAAAACTCTCTTTGTGCATTTGTTGGTGATTAGTGTTTTTGTATAATATAGTGCACGGACATGGAACACATTAAATTTCTCTATTTTGTTAAACATTCAACGCACCGAAGAGTGCTTCAACTTGATGTTATAGAACTTATTGATTGCCCTTATACTATTTCCTTTCTACATTGAGATGTTCTTTCGAGAAACATAATCTTGTATAATCTGGCCTTCACGTGATGTGGGTGTTACAACCGACGCGGTTCGGATTCCATTAAATTCCGTCTATAACTTCTGGGGTAGACTTTTCAACTCTTGTTATTAATTACTGTAATTAAAAACGTGAAGAAAATTCGTCGTGGTGCATCAAGCAGTCCATAGTGGTCATGTCACTGACCCTGGCTTACGTCACAAATGAAAGTGGGTATTTCCCATTTCAGAGAACGGCTGCCTTAGGCCATCTTGGCGTAGTGGATAGAAGGGCACCGGACTTGAAATTCTTGTCGGTGTCTGCTGGTTGGATCCTGGTTCACCATTGTCGTCATTGATGACGCACGTGTGCAGTGAGATATTGTGCCACGAATGTTGGTTTACTAATACCACAGGCCATCTCGTGTGGGAGAACTCCCCCTGTGGGCCCACTTTCCTGGTTCTATATCGAAAGTCACCGCCTTGACTTGCATTGCGGAAGTTTCTGCTTTGATCTCGGAGAACGGATATAGGTATTCTGAGACATGTCTGCCGTGATTCCCCTCAGTTCCTTCAGAGGAATGGCCGCATGACATCCTAAGGCAGGGCTAGCCAACTTCAACCCACAGTGGGGCCACATAATTCGTTAAGGACTCGCCTGAGGGCCGCACTTTTGTATACATATATCGAAAGTGGGGAGGGTGAATTAACTAGAATGCCATTATTTACAAACAATAAGTTACGCTAAAAGTACCGTTGAGTGACAAGACAGTAGACCTTACTGAACTGCATAAAACACAAAGCATGGTGGCAGGTTTAATGTGTGCTGTCTTAACAGTGATGAGTTACGGTTTGAAAACATTTTCTGTGCAATAAAGTTGTCATATTAAGTTCTGTTGACCTGTTATATTGTGTTTGTTAAATTGTGTTACTGAAACTATTCAGGTGACCGAGGGCCGCATGTTGGTCAGCCCTGTCCTAAACTATCGATATTGACCCGCCAATGTCGACAGTACGAACAGGGAGCGGTAAGGTTGACAATCGACAGACGATCGGCAACTTTTCCTGATTTAGGCATTTGAGCGTGGGCCTGTATATTTCTCGACGTTTTGATTTAAACTTGCTAACTGAAGAGTAAAAATCGTGAAACCCCACTTTTCGTATCTTTCTCAGTTCCTGGCACTTCTTTGCATCTTACTAACTCTGTTTATTTTAGCTTTTAAATCAACATTCTTGTGGTACGATTTGCCAGGAAATGACTCACTTAAGTGCTCCTTGTCAGAAATGCCTGCCCCCTACGTCGTCTCTCATATCAACTAATCTGAGGCACAATACCACATCTTATAAGAATTTTTTTATCTCATTACGTCAAATACGGAGAGAAATTATCTTGTTTTGAAGTGCAAGATAAATAGCTTTTGTTGAAATTTATGATAAGATATGAAAGTAAAGAAAATGCCTGTGAGATCTGAGGTTCTTTAAGCGGTGTAACATATTCCATCATTCATGTTACCCAAGCTTGCACGGCTCCTCCTAATTTCGGTCTTAACATTTGTTCAGCCGGTCAAAAAATTCTTCGCTTTTGTGGAAAGTAAGTCTCATTGCCGTGACCACAAAGATCCTACGCTTAGCAAAGCGAATCCAATCCTCTCACTCACACCATATCTGGTGTAACTTTGATCTAGCTTCATCTTTTCATTTACGCATAGGCCTTACGTCGCAGACATGATTTTTTTCTCTTGAGATTATCCGACCGCAATTTTGTGTGCATGTCTCGTTTACACGTGTTATATGCCGCACATATGTTCTCTTCCTTATGTAATCACATCCACCGTATGAGTTGACAGAAAATATAAGGCATCTGTGAACATTTCGATTTCTTTAGATCCTAAATATTTCCAACGAACTGAGTTCGTGAATTAGTTATGACTCACTCCATTGCCCAGAGTTTTCGCCGAGCAGTTGAAACATGTGAATAATAATGACAGCCATCTCTGTGTGGTGTGAAGGTTTTCATTTTTCGTGTTGCATCAGAATTGGTTTTGAATCGCCACGTGTTTAGCGCATCTCCTGTTATGACGTAACTACCTGCTGCTGTCTGTGATCTGTTTCGGTAGCATAAAAGACGAAACTCTTCATTCAAATGACGACATAATTGGTAATGACCAGTTTCAGCCAGTCTTAAGATCCATAGAAGGACGAAGAATACAGTAAACTAGTAAATCACATCCTGCCTAAAAGCAGGTTTGCATTTTTAGATCAGAGTCAAACTTCATATCTACATATCATGATGTGTAAATTAGAATGTGTTCTCTCAGACCTTGAAAATGTTATATTTTACAGAAGTTGCAACAAGAAGACGTTTGCATTGCTATTTATTCAGTCCCGGCCTTAGCAAACGCGGGGCCCGATTGCGATACTTGTGGCGGGCCCCTAAAAGTTATTGTGCAGAGCAAAAAAAAAAGGACTAACGTTTTGGTATATTAACGAAAGTTAGGATGGAAAATTAAAATGGTTCATTTTTTAATAATTTTTAAAATTACTAACGCACGAATGAGCGCGAATGACGCAATCGCCCCCCCATGAGCGGGGGGGGGGGGGGGACGATTGCGTCAAATTGGTCCAATCGGACTACGGCCGGCCCTGATACATTAAACAGCCGACTGTAATTGTCGGCCTGTGTGAAGGTATTCTCGTCACATCTCTCTATTCTGTGCCTATCCTCAAATATACAACTCGCTCTTCGCCGTCCCTATAGTACTACCAGTGATGCAGTGACTGGAAGACATTCGAAAATGAGGCGGCATTGTATTAATATTGTCGAAGAACGCTAAATATTCGTGACTGATTCCATGTGTAGTCAGTTCTTTAACTATTTGTTTTTTTTAGGCTTTCTGACCGATGGTCGCTTCAAAATAGATATATCTGACCCCAAAGTTAAAATCGTTGTTTGCCCACCTCTGTTCTTATATCTGATTGACATCTGGTGATTGCTAACAACTGTGTATGCAGATTTCGTTACGGTTAGGAGTGCGTTACTTTGTTGTGGGTTCAATGCATAAAGGTTGTAAAATCAAAGGATAATGGAGGGGGGGGGGGCTCTGTTCTTCGTGTAACTCTTGGTACCAGTAAAGTATTAACGTATTTTCACTATTGTTGTTCCCACCTCACATTTTTGTGAGTCCACTGTGTTTTGTTACAGACGATAGGAACGTAGAAGTGAAAGGTGGAGGTTACTCTCCAATGACATAATGTGCGTACAAGGTTTTGCAGCAATTGGTCAGACGAGTCAGACGTTGACAGCGGGAACTCCCAGACACATGGTGATTACATACATACCGGTAATGTTTGGGCCGCCCCCCCCCGGAAAGAAAGTAGGACAACGGCTGCGTCTGTTTGTGTTTTGTTTCTTTCTTTCTATTTTGCTTTCTTTCTTTCTTTCTTTCTTTCTTTCTCTCTTTCTCTCTTTCTTTCTTTCTTTCTTTCTTTCTTCCTTCCTTTCTTTCTTTTTCTGTTGTTTATACTGACATCCGCCATTACAGAAATCGGTCCCGCAAGACTCTTGAAAATTCCTTTCGCGGGACACAGGTTGGGAGTTAAAGTACAGCACAGGATAACGAACAGCACAAGTACACGTATTTTACTGTCGCATCGCATCACTGTTGCAACCGGTACCATAATTCGTACGTCATCCTATAGAAACTGCCACGAGACGGCTACCATGATAACAATGGGCAGATGCGTAATCAAAAGTTGAACAGTCACGCGACAGGCATGAGCTGCTAGTGTATGGGGCTGTCACACTTACGTCACATCGATCTATCATGTGATACATGACCTTCGTTTTTATGTGTACCACGGATCATCTGATGTGTACCGAGTTTTTGGCTCCAAAAGATGCGTATTTTCACCTCACCAACGCGTCCTTGCACCGCTCCCTCAAGTACAAGCGGTATTTCCAGACAGCTGGATCGCGCTGTGTCTAAAATTTTTTCTGAGTCGTCACCAGTGTGTAGCGAACAGGTAAGACTGCTGCAGCACGAACTTCCAGATTTCCAACCCAGTAATTAGACCGGAACTCAGCTATGCGACCTCAGAAACTGAGCAAATGTAATACAAGCGTAAGTTAGGTAAGTCTGGCTCACATTCCTTAAAGTCGCAAAGCTGGGCCCCGAACTGTATGCAGAGTTAGCCCACGTAGTCATTGGCTCGCCTGTCCAGTCGCACGGGCCAGCGTCCTCACTGCTCCTTACACCAATATATATAGGAAGAGACGGAGGAACACAGTGATAAACCTCTTCGAGATACTGATAACCTCGTCGGGATTGTAACTGAGGGCCTACTTGGTAGGAAGCATAATTCTGTGAAATACTGAGGCCATGTTCTGAAGTCGCATGGAGCAAATGAAGTATGTGTGTGACGCAAGATGACTGAAGTATGTGCGGCACGTGAGGTAACTGAAGTATGTGTGTGACGCAAGATGACTGAAGTATGTGCGGATACGCTGTTCACATTCATGCCTAACATACGAACGACGGGCGGTTGAAACTACGACGCCTATTTCACACTTGGCATCCAACATTATTTAGGCCACCATAATCTGTGAGGTAACGATGACCTAATTATACGAGTATAGCTTCTATGTTACGACAGGTGTCCTAGGGACCCTAGGCACTCCAACTCGGGCTCTTTCTGCCACCAGAAGCGTGGCTACTTCCCACTGCCACGATAAACTGTCGCAAAACCGTCCGTTGTTAACTCTGAGAACGAAGTACCATCTAAATCCGGTGACACGTTACGGAAATAAACCATGCGGAATAATATTAAGACGTAATATCGTCATATTTGGTTCATTTTATGCGCCGTGTGTAAGGAATGGTTTATGAATACTGCCCTTCGATGTGAGACTGCAGTTTTACATTGCTAAGTGTTGCATCATATGATCACGGACCGTGACTCAGCTGCAGGCAACAAGGTTATTGCCACGGACGCTATGTGCGGGCCGGTGAAGGAAATTGTCAATTTTTGTATTACTTCTGAGCTTTAAGACTTAACGGTTGCTTCATTATGGCTTCTTCTTCTTCTTCTTCTTCTTCTTCTTCCTGTTTATCCTTTTTCTCCTTTCCCTGCTCTTCCCGTACATGCCGATATGGCCCCAGGCCTACCGCTTTCTGGGTTACAGAAGCTTGTTTTATAGACATGCAAGAACTGTCGCCTGGGATATGATGCAATGCAGCACGTAACATGACGCCGAGATATTTGGTGGAACTCTTCTGAAGTGAACAGGGCAAGGCCTCTGTCACACAGCACACCATAAACACAGAAAGAAAAAAAACCGCGGACTTACCAGTATACACATGCCCGTGCGTGTGATGTGAACCCAGGAACTCCGTGTCCAAGCGGTAGAAAAGCTCTGTGCTATATCCCGTGCGGCCATTGTAATTGGTACTTCGTAAATACAGTGGTGCTAATAACATCGTAATGGATTAGCCAGTATAAGCTGAAAATTACAGCAGCAACCCCTGTTTCCGTGCCTGAACTGTAGACACCGGAACACGGATTGGTGTGAGGCGTGCCACAGGGAGAGGTACTGTGAGAACAGAATAATGAAGGGCTCCGTAAAATATACTGTTGACGAGATACTCAGGTGGGCTAATAGCGGGGGATGGGATGGACGGTATATGTAGCACGCATTGGAAGGATGAGAAACACAGGATTCTGGTTGGACAACCTGAAAGTCAAAGACATCTTGGGTAACCTCTGCATAGTTGAGAGGATATTAATAAAATGAATCTTAAAGGAAATTTGATTTAAGGGTGTGGATTGGAATAATCTGGCTCAGAGTATGGCCCATTGGGGGTTCTTGTAATCGTACAGATTAATTAAGAAGGCGAATGTGAGAATACATAGGCTTGTTCAGTCGTTAATCTGGGAGTATGATTCCGGCTTAGTGTGTGAGAAGAGTTGAATTCAATTCCTGGAAAGGCCACAAGATTTCATTTTCCGTTTATTACATTATTTGAATGACCCACTTACTTTATTGAAGTCATTTATGGTACCTCCTTGTGTTAATATAAAGAGAATAATAATGCAATGTTAGGTATGTTAGGAAACCCACAACTTGTTTTAGAATCGTGAAAGACTGCGTGAAGATCTCGAATCCTCGACGTTTCGGTTTCGACATATATTGTGGTCCTTACATCTGGTACGAGTTTTTCCACCCAGCTTCCTATGCATTTGCTACCTACCACTGAGAGAAAGCGGCCAGAGCGTGACTCTAACCCTTCACTTCTATTTATTTCTGAGGGTCAGCGTAGATGAAGTTTTACTTCCACTTTTCTTGAACGTATTCCTGGTACGGTGCGTAGACACAAGGGCAAATTCAACCCTTCAAAGCCCAGTGGTTATTATATGTACCACAACGTTTAAGTTTCTAAAATCCTACATTCTGCCCACACCGTGTGTCTGTGTTTTATATACACGTCAGAATAAACAGCGACCACTTTCCTCTACAAGGTGGGCGTCCCAACTTCTTTGACAACGGGCCGCAGCCTTTGTTGTGGCCTGACTTCCGGGCCGTATATGTACGTATATATAGGCCTATGTATATTTTACAAATGTTTCCAAGGATCACATAACACAACCCGGCAGGCCGCAGGTTGGGCATGCATGCTCTACAACAATAACTTATTGGTTTTTATAACCGAGAAGGAATGTGTTTGCTGCGCGGTACGAACTGAATCTTTAAATGTAATTCAGGGTATTATTAGTCTTGAAAAGTCCGTGCGATGATCCATGCGGTTGGTAACCGGTCTATCACCATGGAGGCCAGGGTTCGATCCCAGCTTTGTCCATGTGAGATTTGCGGTAGACAAAGTCACGCTTCGGTTTTCCCCTGTCAGTATCATTCCACCAATGCTCCATACTCATCTTCTTCTACATATTTATATTAAAAGAAGGACAAAGGAGCGAAAACTGGAAACCTTCCATAAAGCAGTGTTTTTCAGAAATCAGGGAGCATGGTATAGAAAATACTTGCACTTAGTCTTGGTATTTAAACGGTTAATATATCACCTTAGATTATTTCATGCCGTTGTTTCAACGACAGATTGTCAAAGATGAAAAGATGCTCACGAGTGATGAACATGTAAGTACCGGTTTAATGGAGGGGGGGGGGGGGGGCTCGCGGTGGCACAGTTGGTTGAGACACTGCGCTACAAGCCGGAAGGTCGTGGGTTCGATTCCCGATGGTGTCATTGGAATTTTTCATTGACATAATCCTTCCGGTCTCACTATGGCCCTGGGGTCGACTCAGCCTCTAACGCAAAGGAGTACCAGGGATACTTCCTGGGGGGTAAAGGCGACCGGTGCGTAGGGCTGACAACCTTACCACCTTCATGTGCCGACTGTCTTGAAATCTGGGAGCCTCAACCTCCTGGAACCCTCTGAGTCTGTCCAGGTCTGTATACGGACAGCTTTACCTTTTACCCATATAATGTTATCTGGAAGCAGTAGTGACCCTTTTAACGTAACATCAAAATTCTCTGTCTCGGTATTCGCTTGGATAGAATAGCAAAAACTGTGGAAAATAGCAGGATAGCTGTTGACACTGATCAGATTAGAACCAGCGACTGTAAAAACGGAAGTCGAAGGTTTTCCGTTGCATAATAATACAAATTCCAATTTTCTCTCCTAGTGTTGTCTAACTCCATGATATGTGCGCCAAAAACATAAAGTCGAGCGTGTCGAAGCCGAATTAAATTCCGAAAATATTTGCCGTAGTTCAGTGAAAAGTTTTACGGGCGGGAGGCTACATAATAACAGTGTGGTGAGTTTAATTCTGATGTGTAAATGTCCAGTACAGTCTGCCCACAATTGTACACGACAATTTCAATGACTTCCTGAAATGTAAGGGACTTACGCCGGTGATTATGAATATTACGGTCTACCGGACAGGGATGCCGTTTTGTTTGGTAGATATGAACCAATGGCTCGTAGAAACTTTCTTCCTCGATCGTCAGGGTAGCTGGATGCATTAGGTTTATCCGAAAAGTTGGTACATACCTACAAAACTGTACTGCGTCATTTCCAAGAAGACAGTAATCTTCCAGTGAAATACTCCATTACATTATCGACGGAACGCCAAGATTCGATGCACTGTAATATTTGAATGACTGCCGTGTATGAAAATTGGTTATATTTAATCTCGTAATGTCTAATATTGCTTGTAATCAGGTCAGTATAAAAAATCGCGGGCACATAACATGTTTGTGATTGCGGTGTATATGTGTGTAGACGTATCTCGTGCACAGATAAGGACATAAGCGTAACTTGGCTAATAACAATGGGGGGGGGGGGGGCAAAACTGACCATTGGTATTAGGAACTTTATTTTACAAAGGAGTCAAATTTGAAAGAGGGGAAAACTGGTCCCATGAAACGCAAGTTTATCATTTTCTTTTTCTGTTTATTTTTTATATGCCATTATTCAATTCAGTAACCAAAAAAAATTCCTAGGTTTAAAAAATATTGGGGGGGGCATTTGCCCCCTCTTTCCCCCACCCCCAAGTTACGCCCTTGGATAATGATACGTTAGGAATGTGTTACTATACACGTGTACGTGGCTGGTGTACGTACACGCATGCGTACACCAGCCACGTGCCCCACATGTAGATGGGCGGCCATAACATTCACGCTCTGCTCCAAGGCCTCTTTCATCGGTCGTTTATTTTATTCCTACATAAAACCAAGCGTTATTTCATCTGTCGGAGTGCTGTAATCTGGCTGTGCTATATTGTATTACATTCTCGATGCTCAGCCGTTTCTGCAGCCTCAGTTCGTAGCATACAGAGAGCCCGCTGTGGGTTCTGCTTCTTATAAGCTCATTGCTCGTCTGTTCCAATTCAGGCTCACAGGGGAAGCCCCAGTTTAAGAGGGAGAGTTTCATAACATCTAGGTCCCAGGCAGATGGGTACCCGTAATCTTTCATTGGGTGGGGGGGGGGGGGGACTGACCCTGAGGCTGTATATAATTTGTGTTTGATTTTAAAAATTATGTTACAAAAATCATGTCGTAAGTATGACTGAAACATAACACTGTTTGCAGCTGCATTTATATACATACAAATATAACAGCATGTTCCATGACTCAATCACAGCGTCCAATCTTCTTGGTTTTTTTTTAATTTTTTACATTTATTTTTCGAAATTGTAATGTATTAATCATCAGCCGATTTTAGCGGCTGATTTCGGCTGAAGGGTAAGTCACGTAAAACTTTTAATATCACGGTGCCTACAAAATCTGTGTTTTTTAAATTTCGGTTTTACGGAGCTTGGGGTGGGGGCTGCAGGCCCCCCCCCCTCTTGGGTGCGCCCTTGATTCCAGGTGCGGTAATAGATGGGTATGTGACAGTGGTTGGCAGGGGCGCATCACTGCCACTGTCGCAAGAGACCGGGCAACTTGGCTGAGGCGGTGAAGCTTCCATTTTGTACTGCCGCATGTTGCGCGGTTCGATCCCGTCCGGTACACTGATTATCCTCACTAAGTGCGTCGTTGGTTCTTCTTACTCCCGCCATACGAATGCAGAAATAATACCTTGAACTAGATCAGGACCGATTCTTTCCACACCCTTTCCAATTCATCGTCCCACGATGTGAATCTCAGTAGACTGCTTTACTGACACCGTCATTAAACTGAGTAAAAGTAATAAAATCATTGTAAACATTCATGGACTTTGTTCATAACTTCATCTGAGTACAAGATTTGTTCACACCTTTTCTTTCTCAGTCTGTCAATGGATCCCTTTCTTCTAGGACGACATGCTGATTCCACGTTATGGGATTCGTCTGTATAGTTTCCTTAGCACAACTAAATATAACTTTATGTGAAGAGGTTAACAACAAATCCCAAACATTTTTTGTAGTGTTTATCCCCTACAAAAGCTGCCTACTATACGTATCGATCCTTCTTTGCCCGGGTTACTCGTAGCTTCCCTTCCTCTCATTATTTGGTAAGACAAGCCCCTCCAGTATAGGCCTATAGTATGGTCTGAACCATTGGTGGTAGGTATGCTTCCGAGACACGGCGGTAACTCTTGGAAATGCTCAGTGAGAAACTTTCCCCATTACCATTGTCTTGAACACGAACCACTCGAGAGCTAACCTACGATGGAACTCAGACCTCAATAGCCAAAAACCGATGGCAGGATTCCAGCCTGACATTCTCGGTAATCTAATCTTCATGGAATTACCAGTGCGCTAAGAAGACTGCGTGTGCTTTGGCACTCGGTACCTGGCAAGCTCCAGGAATGAACTGGCGTAATGTCTGACTCCCTGAAAACGAATTTCGTTGCAATCTGAAAGATACGGAATAGAATTCCGCTTGCTATTTGGAGTGCTAACAACTGTGTCTCATTTAGAAACTATCGTTTCAAATGCCTAATTTTTTTTAAGTTACGGTTTGCTTGTCCAGCGTCAGGTGGACGTTTAAGAGGAACTTCCTTTGAGAAGTGCCATCTGTATTCCTTGCGTTCCACATCCATCCATATGTACACACACTCACATACATACATACGTACATACACACACGCGCGGACGTTCGTTCATAAAATTTGGGCATACTATTATTTCAATACTTCAGTTTAAAAAAACTGCAATGCCTTCAGCATGCACGAAGTTCCCTGCCTCTGCTGAAGCGTGCAAGGTCCTGCGTGGCGGCATTGCTGCAATGCCCACATACCTGCATGGATAAGTAATATTTAACAAAAACATTACTATGTCGATTTCATGCGCGTGTGTGTAAACAACAACGCCGGCGACATGTATATTTCGAGTAATCTACAAATAAAGCCGTATCTCAATACCCGAAGACAACATAAAAAACATGTACGCAGAAATGTGCCTGGCAAGAGCTTGTTGGCTTTCCATGGAATTTATCGTCACGTGCTAACTGCGGGAATTCATGTCGGGCCAAGAGAGCGCATGCGCGAGATCGTGGGTATATTAGGGCCAGTGGCGCAATAACGAGCGTGTTTGTACCTGTAGTGGCAAAGTAACGCTAGCGACGTTTGTGCGAGTGGCTGGTTTCTGTGTCCAGTGAAAGCAGTGAGTACAGTGATCAAGCGTTACATAACAGTGCGTAATTCGAAAGATTTGCGACATACGTAAAAAAGACAAGACCGCTGGATTATTGTAAACACAGAGCTATAGAAGATGACCCTGGAAGACGTTGCTGAAATGAACACGAGCAGGTATGTCACGAAATTAAATTGAAATATTCAATTTAAAGATGAAATGCTGAAAATCGTGGAAGCGTTGGATTGTAGCATCACACACGTAACTTTGGAAGCAATAATGTTATTGTTCAGTAGGGTTTACATAGTGGTGATGGTAACGTGTAGCATTATCTCTAGTGATCGATACATAAATTAACAGTGGTGTGTGACAGTGGAACGGGTAAAAGTTTCTGCTGTTCTTGAAAAATGCATTACCTAGTGGCGGGCGTTCCCATGCTGTAATCTGGAGTGTAGAATGGTTATGCCCAGTAATGATGAAGAGGCAAGCCGTATGATATTGATAGGAAAGTCCGATTTCAAGGTAAGGTCACCGACCTTCATGCCATCTGTACAATCGTCTGCCTCCGGTGTGTCGTAATATGGTGCAATGTTAACGCCGGTGTTAAGGACGCCGGTATATCAGGTTGAGCCGGCCCGTAGTAGGGACATACTTATCTTTGTCACGTGGGAGTGTGCGCGCCACCAGACCGCGATACATGTGTGATGCAATAATCCAAATAATAATTTTGAGTTATGCAGTTTAGTGAGTTCACTGCCATGCAGGTTGGTAACGGGCGTTTTTCTTGCATCTTGAACAGGAAGTCGTTATGCAAGGCGGTGGTCACCGTCTTGAGAAAAGCCCAAACCGAAAAACGCCTTACGTGTGGACTTATCCCAGCAATCAAATTGCTGGAGGTGGATGCTGAGAGAGCACTCTTCTGCATCATGCCGCAGAGCAGCCAGGGCAATGCAGCACTTCATATACAGAGTGTATTGCTCCGGGCGTTCTGTTATGAAAATGATATCCACATCATTCAGGTACATATTTCAGTTTTGGTGTAACAAGGAAGAAGAATGTCATATAGGCCCCAACTCTTTGCCTTGTACTGTGCAGTAACAGTTCAGAACGTTTCTCAATTTGAAATAGAGCTTGAATTAGCTGACATTCAGTGATCAGAGACTTGTATATTTTTGGTTAGGGATGCAGAATTTATTAACTGAAATGTAATTTGCTTTTTTTCTTGGAAAGAACTTTTCATCAAAATTATTTACAGGTTTTGGCATATGCACATGTGAAAGTAATTCTTGTATTTTAGCATTGTCATAAAATGTAGAGTTCTAATGCTGCTTATGAACTTGGTGGCAAATCTTCATGATGTGGTGGTCACATGTTTCTTGTTCAGAATTAGGGGGCGTATCTACAATGTTGTTATGCAGTGTGGTAGCACATTTCAGAATTTGCAACATTTTGAGATGTAGAGATGAAGTAATAACACGTGACTTTTTTTGGGTTAAATCTTTCAGTGCAAAGGTAGTACAGTTATTCCAAAGCACCTTGACATATTTCTTTATCATCTGGTTACTTGAACACCATATGCTGTATGGGAGATGTGTACTGGATTTGCAACCACCATTTGGTTAACGTTGTATGTACTGAAGTGTGTACTTTCAAATTTGGAGGAACAGTGTGATGACCAATTTTCAGGTCTTTGAAGAAGGGTTTGTTGACAGCTACCAGATCTAATTTCATGGGTATCACATTGGATATTGTCCTTTGAGACACTGTTATGTAACACATGAGGTTCCAGGAACTGATTCTACTCCCATAATGAAAATTTATTTATGATATTAGTTGCAGTGGTCTGGCATGTTCGTGTACTAGCAGAATATTCAACAGGTTGTGGTCTTTTTTATGCATTGTACCTTGATTGACATGTTAGTGTAGTGATTTAGCTGTTGTCACATAATTTTCAAAGAATCACAAAATCTAGCCTATTTATGTTTACTGCCTATCAAACGCTAAGGTTCCTGAATTTCTGTTAACATTTGGGGAATTTGGTGAGTCTGCTTGAAACAATTTGTTGCACACTTGGAATGTGTCAGTACATTCGGTGTACTTGCTGTCTCTGGTTACAATGCCCCATATGCTTTCCAACTTACGACATGCTTGTGTGCGTTAGAGAATTTCTGTTTGGGGTTTTTGGTTAGTATGCCTAATACCAAACCTGAATGTGTCTCTGAACTTGCACTATTGTGTGTGACAGTTAACTGGGTCCTGGAATTGCTGTTGTCCCATGTCAAGGGTCTAGTTACTGTGCCTCTGATATTTTATGTTTCAGCACTCGTGACACATTTTAACTTGCAGGAGTGGCCACCAGGTTGTAAAGATATGCCTTACAGGATAAGCAGCTGATTTGACATAACCTAATACAGTTTTGTTCTTCTGAGTCAAGCCCATTTATGACTTGGATGTTCGAATTTTCTTTTGTGTGAGAATTTGCATTTTCATTTGTGCAGCTGCACACAATCTGACTTTGAATCTGATTTGTTGTTCTGATGTTTGCTTGTCCTGTGATTTTCCAGGTGGATAGTGCCGAAAAGTTGGGATACGTAGTTACTGGAAAGCACAGTGGTCCTCGCTTGGATAGTAGCTGCGTCATAGTGCATCAGCCATGGGCCACAGACCAATGTGTGCTCTCCAAATCGGAAGAACAGTTGGTTGGATTTTGCCACAAGACACTTGATGAGTTTCCACAACCAGTCATAAAGTTGCCAGCACTGTGAAAGCTGTACTGACACTTTACCCTGGGAATAAGGTGCATATAATTCCTTTTATGTATTTGTTTCAGAATGTAGGAAGTTGCAAGAATTTTTAAGTATGTTTGAAAGTGTAAGTGCGCAGCATTTGCAATAAAAAACTTCTATTTTTGTTTTCAATTCCAGATAGAAACAAATATCAATTTATTGTTATTCACCAAGGGAAAATAAAACCTCCCACATATCATAAAGAGAGTCAAAGGCGATTTCAGTTCGTCATACTAAAAACGCTGTTACATTGATCTCTTCACTGTTCCTGGCTCAAAATGTTCCGCCACATATTTAGCATGATTTAATGTAATTGTCTTAAAGTGGGAGAGGTTATAATTAACAGCTGTGTTATAAAGTTGTGTAGGAATGCACATGAACAAATAAGCTGTGACAGTAAAAAGATTAAATGTTCAGTAACAAAATTCTGTACACCAGAGGCTAACAGTTCCAACTCATGTTTAGATACACATAAGAAGTCTCAGAATATGATACATTGGCACAACATAGTAACCTGTGTCGGTGAAATTTGATTTAGTGATCGAATGGTGCAGTTTACATTGTAAACACGAGTATATAATATTCCAGCAGGGTGCCACAAGTATATGATGAGCTGAAACTGTTCCTGCTCAGAGTGCAAAATTTGAACATGGCTCTCTTTCAGATGCGTGTTGTTTTTGTTGATGATGAGGTGGTAAGTGAATGTTTATTGCTTCAGGTTCTTGATGCCATGGAAGGCATTTTGTCAACTCAAAGGCTGTTGTGCCCATGATCAGGAAGGCACAGTTAATGCCATGTGTTCCTGATGTTTGAAGGCATACTCCTCAATCTTGAGATGCCTTGTCACATCTTCGCACGACCCAGGATTGTGCCTCGGTTGGTGATCAGCCAGTGCTGTCTGAGTCTTTTTTGGGAATATAGTTCTGAAAGTGACTATGCGGGATTTCTAGAGGATGTTACTTTTCACCCGTGATGAAGATGCATTTCAGTGAAAGTGTAAGTGATTAGTAAATAAGGTTAAGAGACTGGTTCTTGTGGAAACATAACCAACTGATGATGAAAGAAGGGAGATAAATATGTTATCATATATATATTGTTTGTTTGATGATGAAAGAAGGGAGATAAATATGTTATCATATATATATTGTTTATGTTGTTTGTTCATTATGTCAAATAAAGGAATGTATACTACAAGTACAGTTGTTTTGCTTTATGTGAATACATATATGCACAGTGTTTTCAGGCCAGGTTGTGCTGTCAGAATGTAAACTACTGGTGCATGTGTTAACGTGCAGATAGCTAGTTTTTCTATTAGCCAAATTCAAAGTGGCTCACAATGTGCCTGTTTCAGGGGGCCATGAGAGGGGCAGCAAGGAAGGTGGACATTGTACTACCAAATGTTTGGTTAAACTATGAACATGGGGTTGGGGGCCGCTAATGGTCGGCAAAGAACCATTTTTTATCAGTGTGTGAAATATTGGAAGAAAAAGTTATTTTCATAATTGATAGAACACTAAAAGCCATTTTATTTTGGTTGAGGTGTAAGGTGTTTCACCAAAATTAGCATGTCGTTAGGTGGGTACCGTGGTGCATGTTGAAAATTGCCTATGATTTCCATGCAAATCTGTATTTTTTGTTACCAGGCTGGTTGACTCATAACTGGTCCTTTTCCTTTTTATGAGTAAATATGAAGTGACACAAAAGTAAGTAAAAGATACAACATTAGTTGAAGTTAAGGAAATACAAAATGTGCCTGTAGTAATATGAAGTTTGGTAAATAAGTAGGAGGATATCATAAAAACAAAATCAAATTTTTAAAGAACAAAGGCATGAAACTGTAGCTGTTGCAAGCCATCTAACAAGTCACCTTCCTAAGTTAGCCATCCTGATTATTTATGGGAGAAGGTGGGAAGAATTTATGTGCCCACAATTGGAAATACATTTTTCCTGAACATGTTGGTGGTGGGAGATAACATAATGATGTTTGAGAGAAGTTTGGACATGTAAGAAAATTAACCACCTGCAATGTGTGGCCTATTGAAGTGTATAACCTATGAGCAGCCATATAGTGATACTGGAGGGTTGTCATGTTTACTTAGGCATGGAATGTAACTACTGAACAGATTTTGATGAAATTTAACATTTGACATAGACCTTAAATCTGAGGCTTTCAAACACTAGAGGTGGTTGGTCAAGAATGATATGATGTAACAGCACTGAATCAGCACTAAAAGGGTAACAAAAGGAACAGTAATCTGACTTCTACAGGCAAGCAGTTGAAACATCCTACTGAGTAAGTTTCTTGACGGAGAAGAAAATAGTCCTGCAAGTTGTATAATAATGTGTTTTGCTTACATAAGTTAAAGTGATCACTTAGAAACTTGCTGACTGTCTGTGGTATCTTAAGACAATAAGATGTGAAGAAAGGGAGTGAAAGGGCTGAGAGTCAATTGCCCGAATGGTAGGTTTCATCTTTTGAAACAAAATGGTGACCCTACCATGGACCATGAATGATGCTTAGTCTGGAATGTCTCATTAAACAATGAAAAAGATTGCCTGCGTGCTTACCTTTGATGCATCATGCATGTTGCATCATTCCATGCCAGCCATATGCTGCCAGGTTTAGATACTGTGAAGTGGATGATAAGGCCTTATCTCTATAAAATTACATGAAACGGCACTTCCAGAGGTCATACTTACTGCAGTAGCGTCGCAAAGAGAAAATGTTTTGGAGGGTAAAGATATGCAAGGAGGGGCTTCATGATACTGGGATATACATGTGGGGTATGTGTGTGTGTACCCAGACTGGCACGAAAAAAGAGAACAAAGGATCAAAGGAAGTCAAGCGCATAGTGGTAATGTCTTTCTGTGTTCGTAATTAAATACTACTGGGTTCGAATTTCTGCTGGTGAACCATATATTCGCACATTTTTGTGGTTTCCTTCCATTAAAATGCCTGAAAAATACGAGATCACACTTCTTGGAATTTAGGGACGTGTACAAAATATTGATTGTAAAAAACGGGTGAAGGGATCATTTGGAAGACTTAGGCGTAGATGGAGGATAATATTAAAAACGTATCTTACGTGTGAGGGTGTGCATTGGATTCAGCCGGCTTTTGTGAACAGGGTAATGAACCTTCGACGTTTCAGCATACATTGCTGTCGCTATCTTCAGGGTGAATAAGGCTTCAGTAGAGGAAGAACGGTGAAACCAGGTTTTGCCAGTTTTGATCCACGCTCACGGTTGACATTGTGGTGCCATTAGGCTGTTTCTGTGAGACCTATAGTATATACAGAGCCACTTCCTTCTTTTGCCACGTTCACCCTGAAGACAGAAACTGCAATATGTGCCGCAACCGTTGAACTATAACACACAACGCGGCTAAATCCCGTACGTCCGTCAAACCTCAGCGCCGTAATGTCGCACTGTTTATGAACACAAATGGTGCGACTGCGAAAGACTGCGTTCGGTGCAGTGTGGGGCGCTCTGGGCTGCCAACGTCGTCACTCGGGCGCAAGGTGACAGAATCCAGGTAGGCCACGGTAGAGCGGCGTTCTGGCAGTGTCGGCCGCAAAAAGTTCTGTAGAGTAGGTACTGGGGCTACTTCTCCGGCGCTACAACAGCTGAGGTATGAGGCTGGCCACTCGCCTCTACTTGGTCGCCAGTTTAAGAATGCGTGGAACTAGACCTCCATTCCCGCGTATAGCTTTGCAGTGTAATACTTTAACGAAGCACTGAGACAACTTGAATAAACATATTCTGAGAATTACTGTTACGTAGAATATTATACCCCTGTGCAGAATCTGATGACTAACATGACCCTAGAGTGCGGGTCCACATAACACAATTTGGGAGTCATTGCTCTTGAACACTAGTACCCGAAATTTGTTCCGCAGAGCCCCTGGGAGCCACAGGCCCCCACGGATAATTCTGTAGCAACGATTTTTAGCTTCACAAAATTCTGCAGTTGCGGAGGTGCAGCAAGAAGGCAGACAGACAAACACTTGCACCTGCACATGTGTTCATATTTGCACCATCAGCAAGGAATGCGTATGCAAGCTGTTAAAATTTTGAACGGTGTGCTTAAGGGTCTCACTCCATTATTGTTGGTGGTAAAGGTGAGGTTGTACCTACGAATGAACAGCGTGACGCTCCGTCCGGTTTACGCCCGGTACCCAGTCATGTGAAAACTGGTTGGGCCTCAGAGGTGGTCTGTACATGTTTGGAGATGAGAATATCTCCGGCCGGGATTCGAACTCCGGCCCGTCCAGCTCGTAGCATAGTCGGTATAACGGCTGTCCCTTGTCCTGTTAACGGTACTAGTGTATGTGTATGTGTGTTTGTTTGTGACTTCATGCGACAGAGTCTTTGAAAAGCGAATTGTCGTTTAGCTAGTCAGTATTTGAGCCCTTCACGGAACACGGAATTTTCTGCCACTGGTCCATATCCTGAGCCAGCTTAGTCAAGTTCACATCCACATAGTCGGCTTATTTAAGGTACTTTATATTATTAATCTCCGTGCTTTAACATTAATTTTTATAATTAAAACCAACTAAAAGCGCAATTATATTACGTATAATATTAGTCTGTTTGTTTTATACCTCCGACATGTTTCCGTTAACTAATATCTGTAAGCCTCCCTGAAAATAGTAGTTAACCGAAACATGTCGGAAGTATAAAATAAAATAGACTAACGTTTTATGTAATATAACTGTGCTTTTACTTTGTTTTAATTATAAAAATTGTAGAAAAATATTAAAAATATATAAAAATTATTTAAGATACTTTTAATATTATTCTCCCATCTACGCCCAGGCCTCTCAAGTGTCCTCTTCCTTTGAGGTTTGCTACCAGAACATTACGTATCTCCTCCTCAGCACACTACTTGCTCCGTGTCCTGTCCGTCTCATCTTCTTCGTTGTGTAACCAAAATAACGTTTGATGAATGGTGTGTGGGGAAAATAGTACGGAGCTTCCCAACATGTGTGTGTGTGTGTGTGTCTAGTCTCCTGTAAGTTCCTCTCAACTAGCTCCACAACAGTCTGATCAACAGCCTCTTCTGCACCTTTAAGCCACATTTTTACCTTTAGGTGAAGGATCAAGTTGCACGCCCGTACAAAACTGTTACAGTATTTTGTTTGTTGTTTCCTTTAAAGCTTTCCAAATACTAGGCTGGAAGACAGACGATTCTGAACTGCATAGTAGCAAGCATTCTTTTAATTTAATATGCTCTTATTTTCTTCGTCGATGCAATTTTTATTGGCTACTTTCGGTCAGATTTCCAGCATACATCCATGCATAGTACAGGACAGTGATTTTCACCCGGTGGTATGCGGAAGTCGTCTGATGGCACGTGAAGTTATTTGGGAATAATCTTTCTTTTCATAATTTAATTTTAAAGACTTTAGTTTCATAATTAAAACTGTATGAATGTAATGAGTGTAAAGAAAACATTTACAGAGTTTATAAAAATTATTTTCTTTTTCGAATATAAATACAGATCATTCTGTGTTGTCTAACTGCGTCTAATTTCAAATTTATTACAGAGCAACTAGGAAGGAAAACAGGTGCTTTCGCAAATCGTAATAGCTATATAATTACAATTATAAAACATTTCGACGAAATTCATTATAAAATACGTCTATAACGAAGACCTCTTTAAATGTGTGCCATGTTTACGTAATAGTAGTACATAAAGTGTCCAACAGGGGATGACGCTAAAAGACAAGTGAATATCGGAACTCCCATAAGGGTTGCAGTTCTTGACTTGTCAGGCATACGTCAGTTGTCTGGTTCTTTCTGTGTGCTGCTGAGTGCAGTGGAGACCAACAGTGTAAGTGGCCGTCTAATGACACAAATTTAGTGAAAGATTTCTATGAAGTGGTTGCATCTGAAGGAAGGTTTTAAACATTCCAGTGTTCGTTATTTTTGTGTTATAAAGAGGCGCGAGTACATGCGGCAAATTATTTTAATATTTAAATGATAGTAATAAATTTAATTTAATTTTTGTGCCGAGTAGAAGCTACATAACTATTCAGATGTGTAAATGGCTTTTAATTTCATAAGCAGAACACTTTACGTATGGTATTTAATTTCTAAATTAATATCAAAATCGCTTTCAAACCTCACTATTGTCGATATTTGCGTGGCGTGTAAAATGTATTTCAAAATAAGCTCAATGTGTGACCAATTCATGGTTCACATTTTAAATTTGGAACCTCGCTTCTAGCATTGCGTTCTTGCTTCTTAACTTGAACTTTGTCTTAAGACAATTATAACACAAATTTTTTCGGAAATATCACAAAACGTCTACAATATTAAATAAAATTAGACCCATCTAACTTCAGTATGAGATGGTTTCTCTGTAAATCTAAAAGCTAGGGCCATCCACACAGGATTCCAATTCTAATTCATGTTTTAGTTATATACAAAATATTAAGTAAAACCAGTTATGGCGTTAGACTAGTGAATTTAGTCTGCGGCAAGAATTGACCCGTTTCGTCAAATGCCTCCAGAATGTACGTGGGCTATGCGATGAATACAAGAACAGGCTGAGAACAAAATGTTTAAGATAAAAACCTTTGGCCTTGAAAAGTTATTGGATTAGGAACACGTGGAATAGCAGAAAAGCAGTTGATATTCAAAAATTTGGAACTGGAAGGAAACTTGAAATGAAAATACGAATACGTTAGAGACGGTGATATGCAGGTACGTTGAACGTTGATAGCCTTGCTTGCAGGGATAATGTATTTAAATTGCCCAATCATGAAGTAAAATTAGACCGTGACTGTTCACCCCAAATTGTTAAATTATTTAAAATTTGTAATTTCTGAGACATGTGATACCTATTTCATAAAAATGAGTCTAAAAAAACTGTACTGTTACAGCCACTAAACTCAAATTTAATTTGCTGTAGTCTGTAAATGTAAGTTCCCAGATACACCCCGAATATGCTTGCCCATTTGATGTCTGTTTCAAAGCAGTCTGTTACCTTAAGCGTGCTAGATACCACTTGCTCTGATATCGTGCCATACTGGGCTGACAGCAGCGTTCGACCCAATTCAAATGACTGGTGGTACTGAAGAAACTGCGTAAAGGTCGGATATTTTGCAAAAGGCATTAGTATCTAGAGTAATTTCGCGACTAGTGACCTTGATCAGATATAATTGTGTGATCAATACAAATAAAATAAGTGGGAGACGTTGCATGAGTTAACAAACCCTTACGCATTATTTTATTCTAGACAATGCTAAGAGAATAACTCTTGGGATTCCTTAAACGTAGATTCCAGGTTAATATTAAAGTGGATCTTATATAAAGACTAAATATACGTAATGGACTTAACTTGGTTCACAGTAAACCCAACCATCCCCTTTTGTGAACACGGCAATAAATTTCGTTTCAGTTTTAGCAAAGGTTGATTTCTTTGGCCAGCTGAAACACCGTAATTCTTTAAATATGAGTAATTACAAATGTTTCCATGGACTTAATATAACGAAATTTTTTCCGGTAGCGCAAAATATTCCACAGCATGCAGCGCTAAGTTTAGCGTGATGAAGATCAACTAGTTTCAGCCACATTGCAAAGTCATGCTTCCTTGTCTTTATTGGTGAAATAATATACTCGATTAGGTAACAAACACTGAAATTTAGGATCCGGAATATATGCCCTGTTTGGATTTGTTGTAAAATCAGTAAAATACGCTTATAAACATAACGATGCATTCATGTTAGTGTTAGTTTTTTGTTCGTAAGCCTTGCTTGGGCTCCAAGAATGAAACCCACAAATATTTATTTTCTTTGTTCACGTCCACGGTTTCTTAGCGTGAGCCTTTCTGTTGATGCTTTACTTAAAATTTTAAAATGTAACAAACACATTAATCTTTACTGGAAGTGAAGTGGCATGTTTGTACTGTGCAATTCATGTACAGGATGATATACATTTATGTACTAACACCTTCAGAGTCTTGTCTATCGTGTGTTTGTGTAACGATTGATTGAACGATTGATTGATTGATTGATTGAATGATTGATGGGTAGATGGACGACTAACTGGGTGTTATTTGTGTTGTTGTGCAAGTGAAATGTTTCTTCCAGTATACACACTGCATGGCCGGCTTACAATTTATCCTTTCACGTGAATTACACAGAACAAACAACTGCCATAGCTGTCATAATAAATACAAATTTCGTGTCTGTTGTCAAAGTTGTCGCAGAAAGGTTATGAGGTATATTGGTGAACACAGCTACAGTTGCGGTGTCCGTGTAAATTTCGCACTATCTCATCTTGGTCACAGATTATCTTGTTTTACTGAAGTCTAAACAGCGGTATGACGTGTATTAAAAGATAAGCCAATGTATGAACAGCAACGGCTACAGTTCTTCTGGATAAGTTAGTTGTCGCTCAGCCATTCAAAATATCTGCGTTAACCCTTTAAAGACGAAGCGTATCTGTTTTATATAAGGACTCAGTGCGTACCGCGCTGTAAACACTCTCCACTTCCGTTATAAAAACCAGTCTCTTAATGTTTTGTAAGGCAAAAGTTGCTGTTTGTTCTGAGATCCGTACAAAACACATAAACGCAATGTGGGCACTAAGTAGAATTTTTTAATGTTAAACATGGTCGTATGTAAAGTTACCGCTAGGCTTTAAAAGGTTAATGGAATCCAAGGGGCTATTAACTTGTAAGTTTCAGGTCTTCTGCTGCGTTACACCCTGGCGACTGGTAACGAGTTACCGACGTAACGTAGAATTGCAGTGCTGTTTTGATGATCAACATTCCTAGAAGGGTAAAGCTTTTAGGACTGCTAGACCCTGATATCGAAGGCGATGTATTTCTTCGAAATGTCGGTAACCATTTACCATTAGACACAGCGTAACATCCCAGAGGACTTGAATCCTCAGCAACTCATACTGTGGGAACCTCAGATCTTGTGTCTATTACCGCGTCCACAAGAATCCACAAAAAGTAAAGATTTTGCGGAAAATAAAAATTGTACAAAAGGAATTTTATGTACATTTTGTTATATTCCATGTCCAGTTTTCTTATCTAAGGAACTGCCGTTTCCATAAGACCGGAACATGTCACCACTCTTTGTCTGCTGTTTTACTGTACCCATCCGAGATGCCACCTACATGACGTCTGAAAAATAAAACAATTTTCTCGAAGCGTTAAGTAAGGTCCGAAACTGTCGCCAGTTTATAAATAGTTCCATATATGAGGTCACCTGTCCAGGAAAGCTATAGCTAACACTGTTTTATACGTAAAAAAAGACATGGGACAGTTTGTTACATACATTTACATCGTCTTACGTAAGCCACGTCTCTATTGAATAGCTTTATCAAACGGATTGTGTGACGTCACATTTCCTTCAACACTTACGAGCATGCACCACTGCCACCCGACCGATGTTATTTACCTTATAGAAACACCCAACATAGATGGATTTGATATTCTTACAATGTGTAACAAGTTTTGTTAAGTTACGTATAACCAGCCGGAACCCTGTTCGGCCATTTGCAGGCAAAAGGCCTACACATTTTGTCTTAAAATTACAAGATCTTGTCCGAGATAAAACGTACATAGTCTAGAATTAATCGGCGAAATACATTTTCAGCGCGCGTTTGTTTATTTATTTTTTCAAGTCAACAATGCTTCCAAAAACGTTCGCGCAAACACGATGCTTAAAATTTGAACATTAGATATGTAGCATTTTTGCTCTTTCGTTTTATACAAAATTTTTGCGAATCTGACGAGGTTTTCTTATTGAATTTAAAAAATACGTAATAAAACTTACAAGATCGGAGTGAAAAGTATAATTGACAAAAAGTGCAAGAAGTGGAAGTGTTCCGTGTGGAGTGAGCGTAGTGAAAATAGTCATCGTCAAAGAATGTGGTTTGCAACATCAGTTCCCTTCTCCTGGTTGGAAATTACCAGTGCATGAGGAAAAGTTTTCATTGCAAAATGTCGAAGCTATGAAATTGTGTTATGCGTAAATTCAGTGTCATATTAATAGTGCAATGAAATAGCTCTTGAAATGGCCTGTATAGTGTTATAGTGATAGTGCTAATTGTGAACATGTGAGCTGCATTTCCCGCATCAATAATCGCCCCCCCCCCCCAACCTTTAACAACAACAACAACAACAACACTCTTCTGCATCAATATCTTCTCAACGTAAACTTCAACCACCACTACAAGCTTCATTAACGACAACACTCCATCGTCCACGTTGTAATGTCAGCAGCAGCAACAACAGAAAATTCGAAACGTCGCAGCAAAAGTAGGTGCTGATTTTTTTCCTCCCCACTGCTTCTTGGTCAATAAGGGTCGCCGGCTGAAGCATTATAATTACAACAACCACTCCATATCAGTCGGGGTTTGGTGTGTTTTCGAGTCGTAGGGTTTTGTAGTGTGTAAGCGTCAAGTTGGCAGCCTGAATTTCAGAGACGTCACTGCATAATTAAGAAAGTGTTTTGATGTGCTTTGTTTTGTGTGTTTTGCTGTGTACCCCCCCCCCCCCCCAATCTGTTGTTAGGTCGCGATGTTAGCTTTTCGTGAGTTTAGAAAGGCAGGCAGTTTTAGACATAGTACCGTGCCAGTGTGCGGGGCCACATTGGTAGTGCAGTGCGTCGGCAGGCCGCATGTAACTTGACACCCATGTTTCAGCCAGTGATGGACGGAAGCAGCACTCGGAGAGGTCGCGGAGAGACACATGAAATTGATCGTGACACGCCTGTTAGATTTTGGCTTTAAAAGTGTTTGTGTTACTGCTGTGTTAGTACGCGGAGAAGAATACAACTTAACGAGAGAAATGACTCTTGTAAAAATCTAAATTTTTATGAGAGATCATTTTTCTCGTGTGTAAAAATGTAAATTTTGTTACATCGCGAATTTATTTAAGTAAAAAAAACCTCTTTCATTTCGAGGTTTTGCTCATGTGTAAGTTGTGGCCTCTTCTGCATAGAATTGGTTCGCGCACACCAGGGTGTAGAGTTCACGCGTTCTACCCTCATTTGTTTTTCAAGTGATTAAGTGACGTAAGATTCTTCACCTACCTACTTCATATTAATTTAAGGTAGATGCGTCAACAAAATCTGATAAAAGTAATTCCAGTTAAGATTTCTTCATTGTATGATGAACTTACAAAATTAATTTAAAAATCCATCACTACGTAAAACTTGGCTAATATTAAACGCGATTTTATGGTGTTTACAAAATGTATGTTGACGCATCTACACCATAAATGGTGTGTGCACTCAATTCTTCCCGTAGCTCCTAGAGCGAAGCAGCCCGCTCTCCACGTTCACAAATGCACTACACGATTAATGAAGAAGACATCTGACAGGTTGTCACCGCATTGTAAACACACGCAGTACACTGGGCTGTGGAGCTCGGCCGGTTTCAATTGGCAGCCGGAGGTGGCGAGCGGAGTGGACATTAACATGTTGTTGTGGCTTCTGTTCTCGTTCGCGTTAGGTTTGCGAGGTTGTTGTGAGGAAATATTGCGTCGTCTGAACGTGTCAGAAACTGCTCGCATGTTATGGGACGCTACGTGAGCCAACAATGCCAAATGCGCATTGGTTGCTTTATGAAGCCATGCGCTTAAAATTTGCTAGGATTTTCAGAATCTAGAGAACTATTTTAACATCCTAAAACTTTTTTTTAACTGAACATCTTCAATTGTGCGTCGTCTGCCTTTACCGAAAGACGATTAATTTCATATATATTTCAGGTCAATTTCATAACAGTTTGGCCCAGACAAGTTGCAGCTCTTCCATTTTTTCTTATTTCCATCTGTTCAAAATTTTGTAGGTCTACGCGAAGGGGGAAGGAGGGGGGGGGTTACAAGGATATTTGTTAGGATGTCCTGGATCAGCTGCACCTTGCGTTAGAAAAAGAGGACACAAATTATTAAATGATCTGGAGACGTATTTGTCTCGATTTACAGAATATTGCATTTGGCACATGGTCCTCAGATCTTTAAACGACTGTGGTATTCTAATGTTCTGATTGAATTGTTTCAGTTTGAATTCAGCTGATATCAGCGGTGTGACAGATCTGTGGACAATTTTCTCCTCTCACTGCAATTTGTTTTAAAACTTTTGGCACTGGCAACCTGCAACTTTTCCAGCCTAGTGTTATACGCTATTATCTTTGAAATTTGTAGGACTGCGTGGGAGGGGGGAACCAGGCCATTTGTTAGGAAATTTTGGATCAGTTGCAGCTTGCAATAGAAAAGGAGGACCGCTAAATTATTAAATATCCTGGAGAAGTATTTGTCTCCTACATCAAGGAATTCATTTGGCAGAAGGCCCTCAGATGCACCAACAATTAACTGTGTGGTATTCTAATGTTCTGCTTGAATTGTTTCAGTTTGAATTCAGCTGATATCAGCGGTGTGACAGATCTGTGGACAATTTTCTCCTCTCACTGCAATTTGTTTAAAAACTTTTGGCACTGGCAACCTGCAACTTTTCCAGCCTAGTGTTATACGCTATTTTCTTTGAAATTTGTAGGACTGCGTGGGAAGGGGGAACCAGGCCATTTGTTAGGAAACTTTGGATCAGTTGCAGCTTGCAATAGAAAAGGAGGACCGCTAAATTATTAAATATCCTGGAGAAGTATTTGTCTCCTACATCAAGGAATTCATTTGGCAGAAGGCCCTCAGATTCACCAACAATTAACTGTGTGGTATTCTAATGTTCTGCTTGAATTGTTTCAGACTGAATTCGGCTTGTATCAGCGAAATGACGAGTCTGGAAACCAGTTTGTTGGAACCCTGAATTAATTAACAACTTTGCAGAATTTCTTTTTTTTTCGCACAAGGATTTAAATTTACTAATCAATATGCTTTCTGTTTCAGGTGTTCTAATCTTTTAGTTTGTTTTGTTTCTTTTCAGGTCCCCCTCATTAACCCTGTGGCTCATCGTGCCGAGGGGGTGTAACAAAAAAAAAAGACGCATGACGGTTAAATTGTTTTGCCTTCACCCAGTCGTTTTATTATTGTTGTACCATAAATCTAATCCTGAAGATAAATTCACAGACAAAATTTGAGCGGAACAGACAAATATTCCCGAAAAACAATTTTGGAGAAATTGTACAGCGACCAAAACGCAGCACGTTACAAGCCATATATATGTTTCTGACTAAACACGTAGGCTGAATTGTGAACGGTAAATGTGCGTTCGCCATTAAAATATGACTTACGAAAACCAAACGAAGACTGGATCATTACTCGTCGCCGTAACTAGCCTGTTAATATAATTTAAAGCTACTATAACTTGATGTATGTCTACGAACCTCTGTTGAGCATACTATAAACCGCAAACGAGAAAATTCTACGCCTGTGTCACTCGGTGTGACTCATTCTAGATGTGTTTGTATGTAATTGTAATGCAACCTTGAATGTGATAATTAGATTTGACCAGGTTAATTGGAAAATACAACAAGTTCACTTGGCAAATTTTGTGTATATTTCCTTTTTCTAGCTGATGCATTGTACTGCCATCGGAAAGAGATTAATTATGCTGTTTTAACCTGGAATATTTTGCGATTGCCATCATATATATGCGTCTTTCTTTGGCTAAACAGGGTCCAAAGCAGGGCACAATAAATTTGTAAGCTACATGTTTCCTTCTTTCGGATGTGAGCGTAACCAGTTTGGAGGGTTTTTGCGGAGATTAAAGATAATCTGAAACTACTTAAGATCAGCCATTAGGATAATTAAACATAATTTACAATGCTTTAAAGCAACGCGTTGAAATTTAAAATTACATTTCTAGCATTATCTCGGCTTAAATGTTGCAGAATGCTATTATGAACTGTAGCTCTCTGTCATAATTACAGAATATTGAATTATTTTTACTCTTGATTCCTTAATATATTGTTCTTAACGACAAGCATTTGTGTGCCTTGTATACGAATTTGGAAATATATTGCCGTCTTACCTATTTCTACATGGCCTGTATATACAAATCAAATTTTCACTTTTATGGATAATGGTGTCAATAGAATATCGTCTTAATACTTTATCCCATTTATATCGATGCTTTAAAGCAACGACTTCCCCAAAATCAACATTAAATTTGTCACACAAATTTCACCTAATCATCGACACAATATTTAACAGGATTTTTTAAGATAAATTTGCTAATGGACAAGACTTTAACAGTATATATTCGTTGTTGCAGAACATTAAAGCAAAATTCGATATAGCACCTAACACTAGCCCTAAAACGCTCACAAAGTGCTCAGTCTAATAGTGCCAATTTTTTCAGGACGCTTTAGAACGGCGCTGTGCCTTCATCTCGGGGACTGTAACCAGTGAATTTTATGCAGCTAGCAACTTTGAATAAAGCAAGAGTTGACTCCCCTCAAGAGTCTGCACTCATAGCAGGTGCACGCAGCTACATGCCCTTCAGTCTGCCTTCGGTTTACACAGGACAAGTGGACGATAATGCAGGCGCGAGGAACACCAGTAAAAACTTAAATATTGCCCATCCAAATGTTTTGTTTATGTTGCGTATTTTAAGGGCCATTTAAATGTATAGGTTGTAAGTGAACTTGTATGTGTGTCTTTGAGCCTGTGGGTGTCATAAAACATGATAATTTCGTACTGGACACTGTTTTTATTTAACCTGTGTTAAGAGTCAGTTAATTCACTTGCCAGCCCCACTTAAATTTGCATGTACTTCCCTGAACTCCTTGATAGGTTCTGATGAAGCTCTAGTCCAAAGACCAACAGGCTGTATGTGAGTCGCCTTCCCATTATGTTGGAAATGGACGTAATTATAAAATTTCCACGTTCTCCTGCAACTGATATGACGAAATCCACATACTATGTAAATTTTTACAATGATTTACATGTAAAATATTAGATATTAAAATTACGTGGTTTAAGTACGTATTACAGTTTAAAGTACAGATAAAATTTTGATTCTGGTACGTAACAAACAATGTGTGTAGGCAGTACGTATGTCACCATCCAGGTAGAGAGTTACTGATGTTGCTGTATCGGCCTGCCGCACTGTGTTTTGGTTCACATAACTTCTGTAAAATTTCAGTATATTTGAGATCTGCGCTCTGGTGGGATATTACGCGGCGCCGCGTGGTATTTGTTCAATCGGTATACAGTTGTTCAATCGGTATACAGTTGTTCAATCGGTATACAGTTGTTCAATCGGTATACAGTTGTTCAGTTGGTATACAGTCACCACACGGTGCCGCGTAATATCCCACCAGAGCGCAGGTCCCATGAACATCGCTGCGGAAGCCTGAAGCCAAGGTTTCAATGTATTTATTCTTCGTAATGCTATCCCTGAGGATGGCCACATGAGTGGCCGAAACATGTAGGAGGTATTACTGTGTTTATAATATATTTTCGTAAATTTGTGTGCATTTGTTTGTTTTAGTTGCCGTATTTATTAGCTCTTCAATACACGGTCATGGATCATCTAAAACAGAAACTTCATGTTTTAATATTTTAGGAACATAGAGGTAGGAGTAAAAGTTTGTGTGTGTGCGTGCGTGTATGTATGCGCGCACGCGTGCCTGTTTGTGGTACGGAAAAAAAAATTAAACGGCGCTGGTCTACTGACGTTGGGATGCATGGAAGGGCAGAGGGATGCTGTGTCGTCGGAACAAGGTAACGTCTGGTGAGACAGACAGGCAGACAGGGACAAATGCTGATTCATTTACAGAATGGATAATTTTGTCATAGAAAACCAGTGACTCCGCAGAAATTACCGCTTTTCTAGATATGTAATTAACAGTTCCAAGAATAAGTCGCAGTTCCTACAGATACAGATCGTTCTTGGAACCGCATTATTGATACAAGATGGCTGCTCCTTGACTACATTTTCGCTCCGTCTCATTTACATGAATATTAATTGGAAGCATGACTCCCCATATGTGGCTGGCGAGCAGTTCACGGATACGGGAAATACGTCCAGATTTTTGAAAGAAAGATGCATGATGAAAGAATTACAGAAACACTGATCACCAACAAATGCACAAAGAGAGTTTTATCATCAATCTAACACAATCCTACATGTTTCGACCCTGCTGGGTCATCTTCAGGGAGAACTTTTTTGTTATCGTTACACTAAGGTTGCACTTTATAGTTGAGTGAGAATGTGCTGTTGACTGTGTACTGCTTT